>JACXGM010029276.1:0-13727 GCA_016801145.1 Umbra pygmaea
AATTTACCAATAACTGAGACCTGATTCTGACACTTATTTCAACCAAGAACATCTCCAGCTGCATCATCTCGTATTTACAATATAAATAAGTGAAACGTCAGGGCAGCCTATACATTACACAAATATTAATACGAATTAGTTAGTTTAAAGAATTTGCCATTGTAAATTGATAACTGCCACTAATAGTTTGTTGTAATTACCATCCTCACATAGCCTATGACAATACTTCAGACCTAATAAATATGATTAGATAATGTATTTCAAAACATCAACAGGGTGCCGAGCCAAGTTCCATTTGAGATTCATATTTCAAAGTATTGCCCACCGGTTGTACAAGTCTTGTAGCTTGCAGCGCATACTGTTGTCATTAATTTTACTTGATGATGAGTGGCAAGTTTGAATCACTAGCCATATGAGGTATTTGCTGGATTATACTTTTTGAAATGTTGACTTCATTTAATTTCTAATTATAAAATTAGTTACAATTCGCATGGGCTCTTTCATCTTATTTAACATGGTTATACAATCGAGTATACAGTAAAATAGATGTTTTGCATCAAAGGTGCAGTACCAAAGTAACACATCACATGATCAATGACGTCCGAAGCTTCGTTTCATGAGGTGGAAATCCTGTCCTTGGTATTTTTGCCATGTTATGAAGTTTGTCTAAAACAATCTCCATCAGAGGCAGTATTGACAATGACTTGTATAGAATATCAATTGGCCCGTAGCTCAGTTGGTTGCGTTGGGTAACCTAATGTATTAATGATGTCAAATGCACGAGATCGAATACAGGTGATTTGACTATTAATTTATTTTTAAACCAAAGTATTTTAATCACAATCCTTTTAACTGACTGTTGCCACGATAATATTTAATCTACAGCACACTGAATTATACACCAGGTGCTTAGTTTGACTGAATAAACATCATGAATCAAAAATGTGGGATGACAGGTAGACCCTTAGGACGTCACCAAATCATTTGATAGATTTTGACAGTCAAGAGCTTTATTTTGAAAGTTGGTGTTTTACGGCTAAAGTCTATGCATAAAAGCAGAATGAAATCTCCACTGTAAATTACACAATGTAGTAAGAATACGGTGTCTCTACAAAGCTATGGTTTCATTATCACGTGGTCAATGACGTCCGAAGCTTCATTTGATCACGTGGATATCCTCGCCATGGTGTTACAGCTTCGTTTCAATTAATGATTGGTTCGAAATGAAATACTGCCCTTCATCGGACACAGTATTTCCAATCACTTGCTCTAGATGTATTTGATCGGTAGCTCAGTTGGTAGTGCAAGGTAGCTGATAATTAGATAGCGTCTGTTCGAACCCTACTGAGGATCTTGTCTAATTATGTTTGAGGCACATTTGTTTTTTGGAACCAAACTCTTAATTCTACTCAATACTTTTACTTGTCATTGCGATAAAGTTTTGTCTCCAGCATCCTGAATTATAGCCCGGATTTACAGAATTTAGTACTGTGTTGTGGGGCTTCGAGTAGTGAACCGTTTTCCGGCACAATTTGAGGAAAGCCTCAAATGCTTCAGAAAGCATCGTTTGCCCATCACTACTAATAATAATAATAACCATTTAACACAAACACAAAAGGGTTCTACCACTTCGTGGTTGAACCCTAAATATAGGGTCAGGCCAGAATAACAATCCAAGAATACAGGTCCTTCTCAAGAAATTAGCATATTGTGATAAAGTTCATTATTTTCCATAATGTAATGATAAAAATTAAACTTTCATATATTAGTTGATTCAGATGATTAGGTTAATAGCTCATTTAGAGACCCTATTCATGATATGCTAATTGCCTCCATGCCACGCCGCATTGAAGCAGTCATTTCTGCAAAAGGATTCCCGACCAAGTATTGAGTGCATAACTGAACATAATTATTTGAAGGTTGACTTTTTCTTTCTTTTTGTATTACAAACACTTCTTTTATTGGTCAGATGAAATATGCTAATTCTTTGAGATAGGAATTTTGGGTTTTCATAAGCTGTATGCCAAAATCATCAGTATTAAAACAATAAATGACCTGAAATATTTCAGTTGGTTTGCAATGAATGTAAAATATGTGAAAGTTTAATTTTAATCATTACATTATGGAAAATAATGAACTTTATCACAATATGCTAATTTCTTGAGAAGGACCTGTATATGCTCAGTAAGAAGAAAGGATACTTACAATACCTTGCGAAGAGGCAATGGTGTGTGTAAGCCTTAAATACAGACTGGGTGAGAGCAGGTGTACAGAGTTTGGGTGATTGAGTCCGGGTTATGGGAATTGTAGTTCTGAGCAGTCTAGAATAGGGAAGCTGTACTTCTCAGGGAAGGGGAACTGGGGAATGTTACAGAAAATATATGTCAGCGTGTCTAAATGCAGAATATCTCAGTAACCATGACAACATCACTGAGTCTCAGATGGAAGAATTCAATAAAAAATTAACAATAACTAACAGAAACATTCAACTACTTGGTAGTTTAAGATTAATGTTGGTTACCCTTGTTCCTGGCTCTGGAAAGCTTTAGAATAGCAGCAGAAATCTTAATTAACACCAGAAAAGTTCAACAAAAATTAACATTTTGTTAAAAAATAAACTATCCCCCTCTTATCAAAACTTGTTTTGTAGCACACTAATTTGATTAAAAAATTAAGTGATACAAATAAATTAAGTAATCCAAATAAATGCTAAGGGAGAAAGCAGACTGTTTTAAAAATGTACTTTCCAATTGACAATAAGAAAATCATACACTGGAACGTTTTATTCCTAATCCATTTAAACTCACAAACTACTCTGCTCTCATTTTAGTGAATCAGGAAATTCTCTTCTACTGTGTTAACTCCTTAATGTATTCTTGAGGAAAGATCTGCTTCAAAATGTTAAATCTATGTAACCTTGCTCTTTCTAAGACAAATGCTGAATTATCAGAGGTTGTAAATACTGGTTTTCATAGCTACTATTATAACTTTATCTCCTCTCCTTCCGAGTAACCTTCCGAGGCCTAAGTAAGCAATGCAAAATAGGCTTTATTTAACATTTCCATAGATATTATCATTACTACCACTATCAAACAACAACAGCACATCTGCTGAGGTCAACCAGGATCAAGGTCTCCTCCTATGGACTGACAATAATGACCTGTAGGCACCAGTCCACTCACTCATGGTACAGAACCATTCTCCTTTCTCACACAGACACACATTGCCAAATACCAAAAGTCTCCATCTCCTATTTCCATCAAACACTTAAAGTTTAGTCACCTAATCTTGTGTATTTCCAAATTTACCTTAAACTAATCACACCATTATCTTTGAGTGTCAAAACTATTCTATTAAACTATCTTATGGTTATCAATAAACTTTTTGTTGAGTAAGTACTGGCGTGTGTCGGCCACGTCCCCTACGTAAGCTCCCGCCTTCACTTAATGTGCACTACGTGAAAAAATCACCTTCGACCCAAACACTCAAGACCCTGTACTCTCTGTACCTAGGGTCGCTCTGGTAGCTCCTATGGCACGTGTGGCCATGCCTAACGTGAAGCCCCCCAGTGCTTAAACTGCTGTATATTTTCTCCTTTAACAGAGCTCCTTTCTTTTTTCTTTTCTTTCTATCTTTTTCTTTTTTTGTCTTTTTAATGGGAAGGATCAGCTTCAGTATTCGACATAGGTATTGTATTAGTTCTAAAATATGCATAATTTCCAACCCCACGTTTTTTATATTATTGCTTTCTATATTTTACCCCCATCCTAACCTTTAACTGACCAATAGTTGAGACCAATTACATTTGACATTTTAATATTTAGCTCTAGCTTATACATTTTTTATTTTCCTCAATCATTATTTTCCATTCACCACATAATTCATATAATCCAAAGTATGATTTTTACAATATTTACAAAGCTTGTGCCTTTTACAGATCTTGATTTTATTAGATCAACTCTTTATTTAAGTTCAATATTGTCCATCTATCTCTTAGCCACAGCCATATTGGGTTTCTATTTGCCATGTGTATTTCTACTGTACTGTGATGGTTCACATAATTATGAAACCTTTCTATTGTCAATGACTACACCAATTCGGAATTAAAGATAAATATTTTTGCTAAAATAAATATCATATTATTAATTGTCTGACTATTACATTTTAAGTCTCCAAGTATTGCTATTTGTAATGTTAATTCAAGATAAATATTGCATTTATTCATCCATTCTTGTATCTGTGACCAAAAGCATGCTACATGTGGACAGTACCAAAAAATAAGATCTATAGATTCGGGTTCCTCAAAGCAAAATCTGCAGAGTTGTATAGATTTCTATTTGTTGAAAGTATTTGATGTAATAATTTGAATTGATGTTCTGGTGTTGTTTTGCGTATTAATCCAAAAGCGTTATGCCACGGGATCGGAACATCAAATATTTCTTCCCAGCTATTTTGTAATTTATATGGAACCAATTTTTTTGTTTTTAGATGGAATTGGTATATTTCTTTTTTTATCGATATTTTCTTCATCCATGTGAGATCTTTGATACATGGTTGACAGACAAGATCAGACTTTTTCCCCTCTAGTACTTTCTTCTTCCAAGTATATGGTATTGCTATCAAAGTTAGTTGATTGTATTTTTGAAGGAAGCAAACATCTCCTTATGTATTTGTTAATTAAGGTAATTTTACCACAAATAGATATTTTTTTGAATATAACTTGATCATTCGTATGGTATATGTATACCCAGTATGTCCACATCCCCATTAGCCCACTTTATTGGTAATCCACACTGCAATTTAAAATTGGAATCTTTTAGTGCTCCAATACGTAATATAGTACACTTATCATAATTATATTTTAATCCAGATGTGTTTGAAAAGGTATCGAGATCCTTTAGGAGGCTATTTAGGGATTTCAACTGTGGTTGCAAAAGCAAACATGAGTCGTCGGCACACAAAGATACCTTTGTTTGTAAGCCATGGATTTCCAGGCCCTTAATGTTGTTGTAAGTTCTGATTTTATTGGCTAACATTTCAATTTCAACAGTAAAGAGGTAAGCAGAAAGTGGACAGCCCTGCTTAACTCCTCTTGACAGTTTAAAGTCTTGTGAGATAGCCATTATTTATCATTTTACATCTAGGGTTACTATACATAATTTTAACCCATTTTATAAGAGAGTCTCCAAAAGTGAAATTTTACAAGCATTTATATATAAAGTCCAATCGAACTTTATCAAAGGCTTTTTCAAAATCAGCTATGAAAACTAGGCCCGATAGTTCATAGGGCTAGATTTATCAAGCCGTTTGTGCCTGTTTCCAGGCGCTAATTGGTCGCAAAGACGGACATAACCGATGCGGGCTATTTACAAACCAGGCGCACTTGGGTAAAATCGCAGATTGCCTGCCACATGAGCGACAAGAGACAAGTTGCGCTTTCAATATGCGTTCGTGGCAGGGTCATGGGGAAAGTGGGAGTTCCAGCCTAATATGTGGGAGGATACGCGTAAAGTGCGCCTAATTCTATATTCCGTCGTATTTACAAAGACTGCCAGTAAAAGCGCGCCTCTATTCTGCCGGGGGAATTTTCCGTCTCTTAAAAGCAGGTCTAAAGCAGCAAGCGCGTTTTCCTGTGTGTTCAAATATAGCTACATCAATGGCAGCAGTGACAGCAACAAGTTTTAAACATAGCATAAAATACACTTGGCACAAAAAAAAACAAATGCCTCCATCTGCTCCATTTTTGATAAGCACTTTTGCGATTATTGACCTAGCTAAAAAACACTCTTTAATTACTTAACCACATCGGTTGGCTTTATATATCAATGATATAGGCTAAACATTTGCATATATGCCAAACGTTAACACAACAGTATCATCACAAACCACACACCTTCATTCTCTACAGAGATCTCAGCAGTAACTATGCCGTCCACACCAACAATGTGTAACTGAACCAGTTCTCCTCGATTGTAACCAGTTGTACACAACCTTCTCTTTTGTTCTGCGCTTTATGTCTTGCCACCATTTTTTACCTCCTCCACTTCTCTCTGTGTAAATAATAAGTTGATTTAACTTGTTAAGGCAATCCAAATTGGATGTTTTTCCGAGGGTGTGGATGTTCTGCCCTGTAATATATTAGGTTTGCTGTTACTTCATGCACTAAGATGTTAATTTCTTCTTCACTAAATTTAAGCTTGCACTTTCATTTTTCAGTAGGGAGATCCATGATAGATACATACGTGCCCAGTGTTTGCTCTTTTAGAGGTGCGCTAATGGAGGGCAGAGTATGCGCTGATTGCGTAATGGGTATCGGGTTTGATAAATACTACGCTAAATTTGGAAGCATAGTGTGCGCTATTACTGAACTCGCATAAACAGACGCAGAGCAAACTGCGCTAGTGTTAGTAAATTTGGCCCATAGTGTTCGATTGTTTCTAAAACCTGTCTTATATTGTCTCCAATGTATCGTCCATGCATGAAGCCTGTTTGATTAGGATTAATAATATCCAATAAAACCTTTTTAATTCTAAGAGCTATGTATTTGGCTAATATTTTGGCATCACAGCATTGCAGTGTAAGACGCCTCAAGTTTTTTTAAATATGCAAGGTCTTTATATGGTCCGCTTGGGTCCTGTTTCAATGATAAGGAAATCAGGCCTTCTTGTTGTGTGTCTGACAATCCACCGACAGCGCTCCTTTCTTGCTAAATTGTAAAACGTTACATATACGCAGTCCCTTTTGGTTAGTGAAGGCGGTGTTCATAAATCTGACCTTTGCCCAACAAGCAGTCTCACTTCTAACCCATAAAAAGGTGACGGCATCTGGGTCTTTTAATCTGTGTGCATTCAACTTATTTACATCTTCAGTGTACAAACTTCTTTTAAGCGTGACGGCATCTGGGTCTTTTAAAAAGGTGACTGCATCTGGGTCTTTTAATCTGTGTGCAATCTGTGTACATTCAACTTATTTACATCTTCAGTGCACAAACTTCTTTTAAGCGTTATCATACATGCAATACAGTGCCTTGCGAAAGTATTCGGCCCCCTTGAACTTTTTGACCTTTTGCCACATTTCAGGCTTCAAACATAAAGATTTGAAACTGTAATTTTCTGTGAAGAATCATCAACAAGTGGGACACAATCATGAAGTGGAACGAAATTTATTGGATATTTCAAACTTTTTTAACAAATAAAAAACTGAAAAATTGGACTGAATTTTTTGCCCATTCCTCCTTGCAAAACAGCTCGAGCTCAGTGAGGTTGGATGGAGAGCGTTTGTGAACAGCAGTTTTCAGTTCTTTCCACAGATTCTCGATTGGATTCAGGTCTGGACTTTGACTTGCCCATTCTAACACCTGGATATGTTTATTTGTGAACCATTCCATTGTAGATTTTGCTCTATGTTTTGAATCATTGTATTGTTGGAAGACAAATCTCCGTCCCAGTCTCAGGTCTTTTGCAGACTCCATCAGGTTTTCATCCAGAATGGTCCCGTATTTGGCTCCATTCATCTTCCCATCAATGTTAGCCATCTTCCCTGTCCCTGCTGAAGAAAAGCAGGCCCAAACCATGATGCTGCCACCACCATGTTTGACAGTGGGGATGGTGTGTTCAGGTTGATGAGCTGTGTTGCTTTTACGCCAAACATAACGTTTTGCATTGTTGCCAAAAAGTTTAATTTTGGTTTCATCTGACCAGAGCACCTTCTTCCACATGATTTGTGCAGTATACGACTGATTGTTGTCCTATGGACAGACTCGCCCACCTCAGCTGTAGATCTCTGTAGTTCATCCCGAGTGATCATGGGCCTCTTGGCTGCATCTCTGATCACTCTTCTCCTTGTATGAGCTGAAAGTTTAGAGGGACGGCCGGGTCTTGGTAGATTTGCAGTGGTCTGATACTCCTTCCATTTCAATATTATCGCTTGCACAGTGCTCCTTGGGATGTTTAAAGCTTGGGAAATCTTTCTGTATCCAAATCCGGCTTTAAACTTCTCCACAACAGTGTCTCGGACCTGCCTGGTGTGTTCCTTGTTCTTCATGATGCTCTCTGTGCTTTCAACAAACCTCTGAGACTATCACAGAGCAGGTGTATTTATATGGAGACTTGAACACACAGGTGGATTCTATTTATCATCATTAGTCATTTATGTCAACATTGGATCATTCAGAGATCCTCACTGAACTTCTGGAGAGAAATTGCTGCACTGAAATTAAAGGGGCTGAATAATTTTGCTCGCCCAATTTGTCAGTTTTTTATTTGTTAAAAAAGTTTGAAATATCCAATAAATTTCTTTCCACTTCATGATTGTGTCCCACTTGTTGTTGCTTCTTCACAAAAAATTACAGTTTTATATCTTTATGTTTGAAGCCTGAAATGTGGCAAAAGGTTGAAATGTTCAAGCGGGCCGAATACTTTCGCAAGGCACTGTACATTTTGACCAGAAAAACTACTGCACTCTCTTAGTGGTTCATTCAATTTGGATCGATATCACCTGGCTGTGAGCACAAGGTCAAGGGTTCAGATCACACAAAAAGTTATACATTTAAAATAATTACCTTTTAAAGCCGCAGCGTTTTTCTGACCCTGAAGACCCCAAAGCCTCCAACCTGGTGAAGTTCTCTAAGACCACCCTGCTCGTGACGCCAAATTATGTGGTGGAGAAAATCTCCTCATCTCTAGCTCATAACAAAGAACAAGACAGCTGCAGTTTTGTCCAGTCCAAAATAGACTTTATTGACAAATCATAAAGCTGAGTTACGCTGTAGAAATAATTGGCCTGATAATACTGTACATCCCTTTTTATACCAACCTTTATCACCTGGCCCTGCCTAAATGTAAATCACTAGGGCGCTTCTCATAAACCTTGTGACTTTTTCAACCATTCTCTTTCCCAGTTTCATCCCATGATATAATTGGTCATCCCTTTATGTTGATGTGTGTAGACGTGCTCTCAGGTGCCCTTATCATCAACATCCCATGATGTAATTGGTGGCACAGAATCCAGAACTCCCTAAAACAATCAGACCTTGAGGCCTGTTTATTCCCAACAGCCTTGAGGGTTTTTCAATGCACTTCATTGTGATTTGATACCATTCCATTACAAATCGTTCTTATGGTAAATTCATATTTATACTCTCTACCATACTGAAAAAAAAACTTGTGAGCACAGACAAAGTGAAAAGGTACCAGCAGGAGATGTCATAGGGACCTACATATGGTGCTGGATTTGAAAATTAGACTTTAGAAAGCTGTGACCTCTACTGTTGGTCTTGTTCTGTGTCCATACATATGTAATACTGCTAAGTGTATAACTGGAAACTTTCCAGTTATACACTTAGCAGTATTACATATGTATAGAGGGATTTGGTGATAAATTATTCCTGGCCTGATTTATGTGACATTTCAATAAAAAACTATGCCAAAAATCTAATATTATACAAATTAGTAGGAAGTAGGAAGGAATATTACAATAAATTATTAGATAATAATAAAAACAATAATACATGTTTATTGAATATATTAAATTGTGTTATTAGGAATGGTTCTAAACAAGTTAATTATCAACATCACTTTATTAATAATGATATAATAATTGCTAATATGGATGATGTAGTAAATTGCTTCAATAGTTATTTTGTAAATGTTGGTCCAGAACTGGCAGAAAAAATCCCTCGTTCTGTGCTTAAATGTAAAAGTAAAATTTCAACTGGTCATTGTAACGTTCCCCTTCTTGCTCCAGCCTGGAGCATACCGGGACTTACTACTTGTATGTTCTGTATGGCCAAGGATCAGTCTAGTCTTCTGTCTCCCTCTTGTGGTTTTAGTTGGTCAGTGTATTGTCAGCCCCTCCTTGTGTATGTCATGTAAGTGGTTCATTGAAGTCAGCTGTGTGTAGTTTGTTTTTCCCCTGTTCCTGTAAATAAGTTCCTTGTTTCCTGTATGTGTTGCTAACTAACTAACTCTGGTGAACAAAATACATCATGCTCCTCCCTGTTTGTTCTTTGAAATGGTCCTGTAAGTACTTCTTTTGTGTTTCCAGCTTGGTACCCATTTAGGTTATTGGTTATAGTTTGAAGATCTTATAGTTCTATATTCCTCTCTATAATGGGTATTGTGTTATGCCCTGCATTTCATTTTAGTTGGTAGTGAATCAGTATAGGCGTTCCACTTAGTTTGGCTTTCTATTACTCTATCTGTTATTATCATTATCAATAAATCTAAAGCCTTTTACATCGTAAATTGGAACTGTATGGCATCAGGGGGGGCTGTTTTGAACTGTCTGAGAAGCTATTTACAAAACAGGCAACAGTTTGTGAAGATAGGGGAAAACGTGTCATCTTGCTTGGACATTACTTGTGTTGTCACCCAGGGGTCAGTGTTGCAGCCAATTCTTTTTGTTTTCTACATAAATGATTTATGTAAATCATCAGAGGTTCTAACATTTGTCTTATTTGCAGATGACACTAATATATTTGTACAGGATTGGCAGAAGCTTCTGGAGTAAATCACATCTAAAATGAGCAAATAAAAAAATTGTTTGATAGCAATACATTGTCATTAAATTTAAGCAAAACAACGATCATGTTGTTTGGAAATTACAAGTTAATTACAAGTAAATAATCAAGCACATGTTAAAATGGATGGTGTGAATATTGAGTGTATCTAAATACATTTCTGGGTGTGATGATAGACCACAAATTCTGCTGAAAACCTCACATAAAATATGTTCAATCTAAATTGTCACAAAGCATTTCAGTCTTGTGTAAGGCAAAGTATGTTTTGGATCACAAAGCATTGCATATTCTATATTGTTTGCTGGTTTTACCTTATTTAAATTACTGTGTGGAGGTATGACATGTTGTAAATGTTACTAGTAGCGATAAATACTTGCTAAATAAGCCACGTACACAAGTAGACAGAAGGATTTACACTCTGGAAGCTACACACTTGGGGGCTGGTACTAAGCTCACTTGGCATTCTGGATCTTGTGTCAAGTTCAGACGGATAACAGAAGCATCCCAACGGATGCGAAAGGAACTGAAATGTACAATTGGCTGCTCTTGTCTATTTAAAAAAAAAAACTGCAGAGTATATGACAAATAATCTATGTTAGCGTTTACAAATATTATATTTTGAAACTGATGTACTCTGGAATTTCCCTTTAAAAACATCAACGATCACTCCTATTGAGGAGGCATACACAGGTGACATAGCTAATGGCATGAACATCGACTGAGATTGACTGGTTTGTGATGGATGTTGATATAGCATGCTAACCAGGTTAATAAGCTAAAGCTGGGCCCACTAAACCCCCAAATTGTTGGACCCCCTACAATTTGCATACCGCCCCAACAGATCTACAGACGATGCAATCGCACTGACGGCACACACCGCCCTCTCACATTTGGAAAAAGGGAACACATACGTGAGGATGTTGTTTGTGGACTACAGCTCAGCATTCAATACTATTGTTCCTGCTAAGCTCATTTCCAAGCTCAGGATCCTGGGTTTTAACTCCTCCCTTTGTAACTGGATGCTGGACTTCCTAACGAGAAGACCCCAGATGGTGAGAATGGGCAACCTTACCTCCTCCACAATGACCCTGAGCACCGGAGTCCCTCAGGGCTGCGTACTTAGTCCCCTCTTGTACGCTCTGTTCACTTATGATTGTGTGGCCACACGCAGTTCCAACACCATCATAAAGTTTGCTGACGATACAACCATCCTAGGTCTCATCTCCAACAACGATGAGACTGCTTACAGAGAAGAGGTAAGAGCCTTAGCTACCTGGTGCCAGAGCAACAACCTCTCAACGTCAGCAAGACAAAAGAGATGATAGTGGACTTTAGGAAGCAGCAGAGGGAGGGTCCTGCCCCCATACACATCGATGGAGCTGAAGTCGAGAGAGTTTCAGAGTTCAAGTTCCTCAGTGTGCTCATCAGCGACAACCTCACATGGTCCAGACAGACAATCTCGGTACAAAAACTGCCCAAAAGCGCCTATACTTTCTGAGGAGACTCAAGAAGTTTGGAATGTCTGTCAGGATTTTAATAAACTTCTACAGGTGCACCATTGAGAGCATCCTCTCAAGCTGCATTACAGCCTGGTACGGCAGCTGCTCCGTTGCCGATCGTAAGGCCCTTCAGAGGGTGGTAAAGTCAGCGGAGCGCATCATTGGCTGCTGCCTCCCCTCCGTGCAAGGCATCTACCATAAGCGATGCCTTAGGAAAACAAAGAACATCATCAAAGACCACAGCCACCCAGGCCGTGATCTTTTCTCACTACTGCCGTCTATAATATTTACTACTTCTACTGTTGTACATTTTCCAGACCACTGCTCAGTACATAGCGTTTTATTATTATTATTATTATTACTATTGTCATTATTATTTTAAAATTCTTATATTGTTGTAAATTCTTGTTTATAAGCCCACTGCATAGAATCGCCGTGCCATGTCAAAAGAAATTTCTCTGCATAGGATGATGTATGTAATCCGATGCATATGATAAATAAACAACTTTGACTTTGACTTTTACTATTCCCTAAAACATTTTTTTTTGTGTTGTTTTTGTCACATTGGTGGTGTGAGGTGAAAAATGGAGACCAAAGCAGGAATATAAAGTGCTGTCATTTGGTCTTTATTGTTCTCCAGTAAACGTATATGTCCTCTGACTTACAGCATACAATAAGTACAGGTGGGCACAAATGTTCCATCTGCCTACCATGATCTATCGCGGCATAGACACACTAAAAGTTTACAATACTCAACTATACAACAACTCTACTACCTACAACCCTTAACGTGGGGAAAACACACTGGTAGCGAGCACAAGGTACACTTACTTAATATCCATAATACAATCCACTGGAGAAAGCAAGAGAAACAAGGTAAACACTCAACAATTCACCTGTGACATTTTATCAATGAACCGCACCACTTTCCTGGTTACCAGAGCTTACGTAGCAACTACTAGATACCAGCTGAATTTAATTAGCAATTAGATCAAACAAGCCCTAAAAAAACTATAATGAGACCTATCCATAGCTCCTGGTATCCAGGGGGGTGGCGCCAAAGCTCCAAAGTACACACATCCATAAACTTAATTTAAATCAACAGTACATACGCCCTGGCAATTGAGGAATAAACACCACAGACTAAATGCAGAATATACATGTATACAAATGAGTCCATATCTCAGTTCAATGACAGGCCCCCACATTCTGGGGTATGTCTTGATGGATTAAAGGCTGTTTTAAAATAATATTTCTAAAAAAAGTGCCTGTTTCAATTTCTCTTTGAGAAAACCAGACAAAAATGTAACATTCCATAAATCACAATTAACATAAAGTTGCAGCACCTCTAAATCTGAGGCCATGGTTCTCAGCAGGAAACCGATGGAGTGCCTACTCCAGGTAGGGAATGAGTCCTTACCCCAAGTGAAGGAGTTCAAATACCTTGGGGTCTTGTTCGCGAGTGAGGGAACAATGGAGCGAGAGATTGGTCGGAGAATCAGCGCAGCGTGGGCGGTATTACACTCATTATATCGCACCATTGTGACGAAAAGAGAGCTGAGCCAGAAGGCAAAGCTCTCAATCTACCGGGCAGTCTTTGTTCCTACCCTCACCTATGGTCATGAAGGCTGGGTCATGACCGAAAGAACGAGATCCAGGGTACAAGCGGCCGAAATGGGTTTCCTCAGGAGGGTGGCGGGCGTCTCCCT
>JACXGM010029277.1:0-13745 GCA_016801145.1 Umbra pygmaea
TTTCTAGACCCCAGGTGATGCCTACCTTGAAGCAGCAGTTTCTAGACCACAGGTGATGTCTACCTTGAAGCAGTAGTTTCTAGACTACTGGTGATGTCTACCTTGGAGCAGTAGTTTCTAGACTACTGGTGATTTTTACCTTGAAGCAGTAGTTTCTATGCCCTAGAGGCTTCCAGTCTTCAGGGCAGCTGGGAGGGACAGGTGTGGTAGGTTCCACTGTTGGCATAGCACCTTCCACCAGATGTTTACAGATATACTTCTCTTGACTGCTGCAGCTCAGCACATCCCATAATCCTGCTAGAGCCCCTGTTGTCATGGCCACACAGCCTTGTCTAGAGCCTAAAATCACAGTGGATGCAGAGAAAGTACACAATATCATTATTAAGTTTTAACCTATAGTAGCATCTATTAGCATGTTCAATTACAATAATTATTACAATTCTGTTCAGTGAATATACTCCATAATAGACACTGCATTGGATACTGAACTTCACCTACTTTGATTGTGTCTGTCTCTGCAGTCATGTCTATCTCTGCGGTCATGTCGGTCTCTGCGGTCATGTCGGTCTCTGCGGTCATGGCTGTCTCTGCGGTCATGGCTGTCTCCGCGGTCATGGCTGTCTCCGCGGTCATGGCTGTCTCCGCGGTCATGGCTGTCTCCGCGGTCATGGCTGTCTCCGCGGTCATGGCTGTCTCCGCGGTCATGGCTGTCTCCGCGGTCATGGCTGTCCCTGCGGTCATGGCTGTCCCTGCGGTCATGTCTGTCCCTGCAGTCATGTCTGTCTCTGCAGTGATGTCTGTCTCTGCAGTGATGTCTGTCTCTGCAGTGATGTCTGTCTCTCCAGTGATGTCTGTCTCTCCAGTGATGTCTGTCTCTGCAGTGATGTCTGTCTCTCCAGTGATGTCTGTCTGGCATTTAAAAAAACTTTATTGCTTAGTTTTTTTATTGTAAGTTATTCCTGTCTCATACCGGGCATCTGTGTATTCCAGTGGGCGTAACTGACTTTGTTTCCATTGGTCCAGGTAAAGGTGTCTGTTTGGTTTTGGTTAGAGAGACCGATCCAGAAATGTTTCTCAGATCTGTAGCCAACCAGGCTGATCAGGAATGCCATATCCACCCTGAACACATAATTAAAATATTATTGTATAATTAAAACATTATCCTTAATGGCCATATTCTCTTTATATAAACATGATGTCATTCACCCAAATCACTTTCGATTCTGGATCCTGTCTCATCACTACAAGCATCACTGATAGAACCAAGCGCTGTAAATTAATCAATGAGTCTGTAACAATTTACAATAAGGATACATTAATTGGCATTTGTTAAACGTACAATATGTAATTTTTTGGCCGCCAGGGGGCTCTCAATCAAAACAATAGCAAAAGATGTACTTGGATGACGTCGGGAAGATGCGTGGGATCATGGGTTTTGTTATCTTCGGCAATGACAACCTTCCAATCTAGCGTCTCCGGCAGAAAAAATGTTCACTGACAAAGTAATGTATTGTTAAAAATATTATAACTTAATTCACGTTAAGTTTGGCGGTTCCCTGGAACTTAGAGCAACTATATTATATGACGTCATTGACGGGCGACAAAAAGAAACGTCCCGTGTCTTCAAATTAAATTTCAAATTTCTCTGGATTTGAAAGTTGGTGGAAACATTTAGGATAATGTAAGTACACAACTAAGGAGTATATATAATATATGTATACTGATGTTTTCTTTCAATGCAAAGCATGTATTTTGTTATTGTTTTGATTGATATTACATATTGTACCTTTAAGGAAGTAATTATTATTAAGCAACAGTAATTAAAAGTTTTTTATATTTGTAAAATCTTTGTTAATATTACCAGAGATAGTTATATACACGTTTTAATATTATTAAATATATAAATTAGAGTTAAGTACCAGTCCGGAAATGTTTATTGTTTATGTTTAATTATACATCTACCGATACATTAGTTAATAGTTGGATTCTGCATTTTACAGCTTTTATTATGAAGAGCACATACAGTAGGGGAGAGTGGGGTAACATGAGCCATTTTTTTAAGGGAATATTAGACAGGAATAATACTAATGCATACACCACAAATTCAAGATGTGTGCCATCATTTGAAACCTTAGCAGTGTGCCTAACTCAAATTGACAACAAAACATAAGTTCCCAACAAAATGTGGTCTTATGGCTCAACTTGCCCCATGTGGGGGGTAAGTTGATCCAACTGACAGGGTACGTTGAGCCATACGGGATTTACACAGTGACCACCTTATCTTTGTAAAATGTGTTTATTGTTTGTATTGTTGTGGCAGATCCCAATCCTGGGGCTCCCTCTTCTGGTGCATAGAGGTTACTGCACTATGGGTCTCTGACCTGAAGCCACTGTACCTCCCCAATCACCCTACGCAACCAGGCGCAGGTGCAGCTAATTAACAATTTGCACAGGGTATTTATATTATACAGTACATCAGGAAAGTATTCACAGGGTATTTACAGTATACAGTACATCAGGAAAGTATTCACAGGGTATTTACAGTATACAGTACATCCCAGCGCTTCACTTTTTCCACATTGTGTTATGTTACACCCTTATTCCGAAATGGATTAAATTAAATATGTCCCTTCAAATTCTACAAACAATAAGCCATAATGACAAAGTGAAAGAAGTGTTTGAAATCTTAGCAAAAGTTAACAAAAATACAAAACAAAAAAGCACATGTAAATACGTATTCACAGCTTCTGCTCAATACTTTGTTCAAGCACCTTTGGCAGCAAATACAGCCTCAAGTCTGATGCTACAAGCTTGGCACACCTATTTTTTTGTCTCCCATTTTTCTTTGCAGGACCTCTCAAGATCCATCAGGTTGGGAGCATCAGTGCAGAGCCATTTTCAGATCTCTCCAGAGATGTTCAATCAGGTTCAAGTCTGGGCTATTGCTGGGCAACTCAAGGACATAAACAGAACTGTCTTGTAGCCACTTCTTTGTATTATTGGCTGTGCTTGGGGTCATTGTCCTGTTGGAAGATTAACCTTCGCCCCAGTCTGAGGTCCATTGCTCCGGAGCAGGTTTTCAGCAAGGATGTCTCTGTACCTTGCTACATTCCTTTTTCCCTAGATCCTGACTAGTCTTCCAGTTTGGAAAAACTTGCTTCTGGAAAACATGCCCACAGCCTGTTGCTGCCACCACCATGCTTCACTCTAGGGACAGTATTGATCAGGAGATGAGCGGTGCCTGGTTTCCTCCAGACATGATGCATGCCATTCAGGCCATAGAGTTTAATCTTTGTTTCATCTGACCAGAAAATTTTGTTTCTCATGGTCTGAGAGTTTTTCCGGTGCATTTTGGCAAATTGCAGGCAGGCTCTCGTGCCTTTTACTGAGGAGTGGCTTCTTTCTGGCCACTCTACCATACAGGCCTGATTGGTGGAATGCTACAGAGATGGTTGTTCTTCTGGAAGGTTCTACTCTCTCCACAGAGAAATGCTGGAGCTCTGTCAGAGTAACCATTGGGTTCGTGGTCACCTCCCAGACTAAGGCCCTTCTCAGTTTGCCTGGGCGGCCAGCTCTAGGAAGAGTCCTGGTGGTTCCAAACTTCTTCCATTTACAGATGGAGGCCACTGTGCTCATTGGGACCTTCAATGCTGTATATATTTTTCTGTACCGTTTACAGATCTGTGCCTTGATACAATCTAGTCATCTAAAGGATGATCAGTGGAAACAGGATGCACCTGAGCTCAATTTTGAGTGGCATAGCAAAGGCTATGAATACTTATGTACATGTGCTTTTTTAGTTTTTTATATCAGGGTGTAACATCCTCCTTCCTCCTTCCTCCACCTCCTTCCTCCCTCCTTCCTCCCTCCTTCCTTCCTCCATCCACCTCCTTCCCCTTCCTCTTCCTCCACTTAAGATTGCTATTTAGCATAACTAGCTAGTACTAACCAGGCTTGTCATAGTCATAAATGTTTAACTATCCCCAAGGGGTTAGTTAGCCCATAGACCAGTGGATTATTTATGTTAAGGTTAAAATCAAATTTATAGATTAACTTCAGTAAAATATTGCCAAAGTTTACAAAATATGAATACATCAATTTACCTCAAAATCGATGTGAGAATATCTACTAAATTTATTAGACAAAGTACAATTTTAGTTGTGCATGATAAGTGCCAGCCAGGAAAAGTATTGGGGGATAAATCTGGTGACATGTTGTGGGCATTATGTGAAATTAAAAGTGGGCCAGCTACCCTATTGTTTTCATTATAGTTTGTGCCAAACTACCTACACCTGAGTTAAATACGTTTCTGGATTTGACTCACTCCTTGCTAAACCTCTCACAAAAGCAAGATATATCTGGATTCAGACATTGTTTTGAAATGCTATTTTTTATGGTTTTACCATTTATTACTGAACAATAAATATCCACGATTACATAGAGTAAAACATTATTTTAATTACTGCTAAATAGAGATAACAAATGCTAGTTATAGATCAATTATCATTCATTTACTTTACAGTTCCCAATAACAGTCATAAATGGATTTAATTCATGGTTTACTAATATTAATTAATGCAACAAAAAGCCCACAAATGTCAGTTATCAATTATTTATCATTCATATATATATTACACTTTACAATATGTTCACAAATGACTTTAATTCAGAGTTTAAGACGAGGCCTCGCTATAAAACTAGGATTTTCATAGTTGTTACTTTTAGATTAGTTAGTTCATTTAGTTAGTTGATTAAGTAGTATTTTACACATAGCGACTGCACATACAAAATAAACAACAAATAAATTGCTGATGTATATGCCAGTTGTAACGATTCACTCCCAGAATGTTAATAATGATAATAATGTTTATTCTGTACAAGACTAGATGTGCAGTAAATGTAATTAGCAGGGTAAAAGAAACGCAGGGTACGTATACGGTCTATGTTCCGTTATCAAATTCGGTACACTAATCAGGTTCTCAGTCAGGCAGGATATTCGGAAACAAGGTAGTATATAACAAGCAAAGGTACAGGGGATAATCCAAGGCAGAATACTTAATACACAATGCAGGGGTTAGGCCAGTATAACAATCCAAGAATAGAATGCTCAGTAGAAATGAAAGAATACTCACAATACCTCGCAAAGAGGCAATGGTGTGTGTAAGCCTTATATACAGACAGGGTGAGAGCAGGTGTACAGAATTAGGGTGATTGAGTCCGGGTTATGGGAATTGTAGTTCAGAGCAGTCTAGGATAGGGAAGCTGTAGTCCTCAGGGAAGGGAAACTGGGGAATGTTACACCAGTTGTCTCACCTGCTGGAAACATCCACCAGGTATGACTGTGAAGTCCTGCAGTTTTCATTGGCTTCATTAAAAGTCTTGGTCTCCTGTCCCACAAAGTAGCAATTTGATCCGAACCTCGTCCAAAGCTTCAGATGAAAACCAGGTTTAATAAACAACAAAATATCATCAGATACAGTACATTTTGAAGGAGCGCTGTATACAATGTTTAGTAGTTGTTTCTAAATGCTGGTGATGTTTAATCCAGTCAGGTTGTGTTGATAATCTGTCAGAGTATCAGAGATGTTGAACTGATCTGTCTGTTCACTCACCGGTTTGCAGCCTGGGTTGGTGTCCTCCTGGGGTCCTGACGGTTTGGCAGAAGACTTCTTCAAACAGATGAAGCCAAACTGCTGCTCACATACCTGGGTAGCCCACCTTCCCTTCTGAAGGACAGACATACATGAAACGTCCAGGAAGTGGAGTTAGATGGAGGGGTTGTGAACAGGGTGGTGGAGCGGTGGCCTTAGGGTGGAGGGGTAATTTAGTTAGGTTGGAGGGGCGGTGGTGTTAGGGTGGAGGGGCGGTGGTGTTAGGGTGTAGAGGTGGTGGTGTTTAAGGTGAAGGGGGGTTGGTGTTAGGATGGAGGGGTGGTAGTGTTAGGATGGAGGGGTGGTAGTGTTAGGATGGAAGTGTGGTGGGGTTAGGGTGGAGGTGTGGTGGTGTTAGGGTGGAGGTGTGGTGGTGTTAGGGTGGAGGGGTGGAGGTGTGAGGGTGGAGGGGTGGTGGTGTTAGGGTGGAGGGGTGGTGGTGTTAGGGTGGAGGGGTGGTGGTGTTAGGGTTTAGGGGTGGTGGTGTTAGGGTGGAGAAGTGGTGGTGTATTATTGGGGTTAGTAATTCAGTAATGATGTAGTGCAAGTGTTTAAGGTAATGGGGTTAAATGTCTATGTTTAGGGGTTAATACATACTTCTCCCCTGACCAGGACACAGTTTCCGCCTGCTGGCATGGAAACATCCCACCTGGTGAAGGTGACAGCTGATTGGTCGCTCCAGTCAAACAGCAGCGGAGTCTTAATGTCATTCAGTCCAATCCACAGCTCATCAGTGGCCACTGGGACAAAGAAGAGAGAAAATGGGTTCAGCAATATTTGCAATATTATTGGCTAAAAACACCCCCCTGGTGTTTTTTCAAAATAGAAAACATGGCGGACAATTACTCTTGCTTCAAATCTTTTATGTTCAAATCTCAACATTAACTTCCAAATAAAATTATGAATGATTTGAACATTCATTTACCACAAAATGATTGTCACTGGTGTAGACATGCTAACCAGACACAGGTTTTAAGTCATTTAATATTTTTTGTAATAAAGTGTTTTTTTGTTTCGAAGTCATCTTGTGGCTGTCCTATGTCAATACACTGGTGGTGTCTGGATCGTTAGCCTAATGTCTGACCTACCACTCACATTACACACCCTGGGCTTTCCAAAGTCCTCTACCTCCACCCCTTGGACAGAGTGGAGAACTGACTCCCTAACACAAACAGACATACACCCGTTTGAAATTTATGGGACAGTTGGACTTCCTCAACTAGTCATGGGGCTTATCTAGCCTGATTGTACTGATATTAGGCTCATCTAGCCTGACTCTGCCTTCGGCCTCATGTCTTTCTACACTGCTGATGTGTGCGGTTATTCCCTGGCAACGCACAGTCTTGTGTGTTAATGTTACCTGTCAAATTCAAAAATGACCAAATCTCTTTTTTTCATGTTAGTTTTCATTTGTCAGTGTTTTACTAACCATATCCCAGCTGTGACATCACAAAGCTCTGCTGCTCAATGTTGTGGATGCTGGCCAGTTCTCCTTCATCCTTACGACAGTCTGTTTTTGCTTCTTTCCATTTCTTCTTTGTGCGTTCGATACGGTAGCACATACCAGCATAGTGAATCCATGGATGGGAGCAAAACCCAGCCTCTTCTGTTAATCACAAACAGTTCAATTGCATGAATTGTACTGGGCTGAACGAGACTGGACAGCATTGCATTTCATGTACTGGATTTACAGTCAACTCAAGGTATTTGGACAAATATGTTTTTGGCTCTCGATTTGAGGGCTAAGATTATGCAATGACTCAAGTGGTAAAGTACAGAATAATCCATCCGGAGCTATGTGTTGGTAAACAAACTTTCATCTTCATTACATTCTCATATCTTTTTCTGATTTTATTTTTTTGGTTTGATTTTTTACTTTTTAAAACAAATCTTTTTGATTATTATAACATTTGTTTTTATGGAAGGAGATCAAATGGCACAACTGTAATGTGGTAGGTGAGTAAAAGAAGGCAGAAGCAAAAGCAGAGTTGTGCTGAGTTTAATTCTAATGAAAATAACAAAGACAAATGGTAGTGTACCGGAAACACGCATTGGGTATAATAGTCAAAGAGAAGTACATGGGTGTAGTAGAATGTAGAGTAGGGGCATTTGTACAAGTAGTGCAACAGATGTCGATACAAGGAGGTAGACTCAGACAGTTATAAGAAGAAAAAAAGAAGAGTAGGGGCTGAGGTAGATGGGTACAAATGTAGAGGTACAAAGTGGCTGTGCGTGAATAACACTATGGTAAGTGGCATAATGACCGGGACTGTGGGAGATGGAGTGTGCAAAATATACAGACAGCTATGCTGGTCAGATTGTGCAAAGTGCATAACGACAGAGGATGGTAGGGTGGGATTAACATGTGCAGTGGTCTGACACAGGGCCGGCGCCACGGGGGGGCGTGAGGGGGCGACGCCCCCTCACCGAGACTCTCCCGCCCCCTCAGATCACCATGAAGGTTAAAGACCAATTGCATTATCTTCCTAGGGTAAAATTAACAAAAATAAACAAGAATGCTTTATCACAGCTTAATCCATCTGGATCTGATCCCATTTCAACCTCTTATTTCAGTCTTCTAAACAGGGCTCAAAATACACGGCGTCCTGAAAATGTCTGGGATGGTTCATAACCAACTTGGGACATTTTAAGGGAAGATGGCCAGTAAAATATTGCTAACATGCATAAAACACTGGTTACAAACACACATGTTGAATAATTCAGCTTAAAAGTTGATAAAGTATTATTAATAATTACAAGCACAGCAATATTACAAGCGCAGCAATATTTTCAGGCATCGGGAGATCACCTTTGAGATTGAGAATGCGGCTCGTAAGGATAATAGCAAATGGTCACTTTATCTGAACAGTTTTTGTAGTGGCTATGTAAGAGATGTGTATTTATCATAATGGTAAAACATATAAAGACGAAAGCTCTGAAGTTGCAAAAATATGACTGCACCTATACATTTTTTGGAAAACCCAACACAAATGAAATGCAGATTTAACTGGCATGTCAGGATGCTTTAAAAATAATTTGCAATGATCGGATATTGACCATATGGTTAGGGCTGCAACTAACGATTATTTGGATAATAGATTAATCTGTGGATTATTTTTTTAATTAATCGATAAATCGGATAAACAGACAAACAAATATTTCCATAACTTTACTTAAAAAAACTGACAATTTTAACACATAACAGACCTAAATGTGTGCTATAAAACATGTGCAAAAGATATGCTCATTTCTTTAGTAAGGTGCAAAATATGGTATTTTTTACCTTACTTAGACAGACATGAGATGTTAAAATAATTGTGTCTACAAAACAATTATAGAAACAGCTTTTATAGAACATAGTTGTTAATAACCTTAGTCCTAAAAACGAGATAGGCCTGTCGAATAGTAATTTTGATGCTTTATGTATTTTACCTGTTTAAGCTTATTTTGACCTATTTGCTGTTTTGAATTTAGTATGACTTTTATTTTGCAACGGACTTTGGAGTTTCCACTTTGCGCAACAGTTGGAAAAACGATAAATGTAGATCACATAGTTTAACAAATTAGCATCCACCGAAGAGGTACAAGGTTAGAATATGTTGTAATACTGTGATGGTAAGATCTGGTTTGTGTTTTAAATTAGTTTTGCACTATAACTCTTTCTGTTTGTTCACTTAAGCACTTACGGGTAGTGTTAAATGAGCTTGCTAGATTAACGTTAGCTCTACCGCGTCTGTTCTACCACAAACATTAATTATCCAGCTAGTTAAATACACTTGTCGTGCAATGTCGAAGTGGATTTAATTTAATAATCTGGATCGCGACCAAACACCGGCTATTTGATACATAATTACTACCTGCTGTCTGAGGAACTATTCCTCATTTAAAAACGCAACCCATGGTATTACCATGTACTAACTTACCCTGCAGTTGACTGCCCTTCGCTTATCGCTCCGTTTTCCATTCAAGTGCTACCTCATTACGGTCTTGCTCCGGTGCCATTCCATTTATGTTTCGCAGAGTTTACACGTTAAACATTTTGTGAAAGTTAAAGTGAAGTTCTGCCATAATATCGAATATTTCGGTCAGACAGTTTAAATGTTTTCTCTTTCTTAAAGTGACGTAGCTGCACCACACAGCGAGCAGCCACTTAGATAGACCCAACGAATCGCTAATGAAATTTGTTGCCGACAATCTTAATAATCGATTTTTATCGATTTCATCGATTCGTTGTTGCAGCCCTACATATGGTAATTGCAAGGTGATATAGGCTATGTATATATTTAGGTTATATAAATGTAAAATCTTACAAAACCATTTAAATGTTGGTCAAATAGGCATAGCTAGTATTAGAATGCGAATTACCCGACCGGACTGCAGCCAAATTGCTGCCGCATTAGGCTGGTACAGTATCGTTCTAGAGAAAACGGTTGTAAGATCTTTTTTTATCTAAGATTAATAGGCCTATATAATGTAGCACGCTAATTAAAACTTACAAAATTGTTTAAGAACATGATTTTGGTTTTAAATGAGAATTTGTTCTCAACGAGCCCACCTGGTTAAATAAAGGTTAAATAAAAAATAAAAAAAATGATATTGTTGCATTTGAGGCTGTGGAATCTTGCAGCTGATAACAGCTCACCGCACTTCGTTCGTTTTGAAATTTTGTTGTGCGATTCCGGCTGGAATGTCAATGTGATGCGTGAGGGCTTTATTGAAGGGCATCTAATTTAGACAAAGGAATAGAGCTAACTATTTTTTAATTCTGAAGTTAGGCAATGGGTGCTATACAGTAAATGTTTTTTTTGTGTTGTTTTGTTTCATTGATGCTTCTGAATTTCTGTTAAGTAGGCTACTTACCTTTGTTACAAATACTATTTCTGTTGTGAACTTTCCACTTTTATAGAAATATATTATAGGGCTTGGTGTTTTTGGTCCTTAAGAAAAAGTTAATAATGTGATATTGTTCAATACTTTCATAGAATTTTCACAAAAACGTGATTCTTCACTGTTCCCCAAAAGTGTAATTGGAATCTATACTGCATGTGCGTGTGTGTGTGTATCTGTTTTGCACATTTTGTTTTGTGATTTCACCAGAACGAAAGGCTCAAGCGGAGTCTCTGCAACGGATTAAATTGCACGTCTGTGTGAAGACTGCGCGAGCCACAAGACAACACTGATCGCAGTGGCAACTACAGCACATTTGACAAATGAACAAAATTAATGATCTGCTTGTAACTGGATATGTTTTATTTATTAGCCCATTAGTAAGTCCTTAACTTTTTCCCTCCCCGTCCCAGTACCGTCCCAAACTGAACTTGAACCATCCCAAAATATAATACACCAACATTTCTCTAGTAGAGATCATTTGCAGGTTTTTGAAATTGATTTGTGCAGTTCTGAGACAAATACAATCTGCAATTCATAAACTTAAAGTGAAATTTTAACAGCATTAACTACTTTGCAGATTCGAAGCAGAGAGACATACCCTATAGTGTTAAAAAAAATGTGGGGTCAGTGCTTTGACAGACATTGATACCGTCATTCAGGAAGGTTGCATTAAATTGATCAGAAATTATAGGCAAAAAATGAATAAATGCTGATGAGCTATGATGAAGATTTCATAATTAGGACACTGCAGAAATGGGAGCTGAAAATGTTGTTTTGCAAATGTATGTGAATAATTGATCATAAATAGTCATTTTTAACACTGGTAGGGTTTGGATATATATTTGTATAAATTTAATGCAGCCTTGGTGAAAGAAAGTATACATTTTTGTCAACCTGAGCATTTCTGTGTACCCCCCAAACTTTTGAACACAAGGGGATGTATAATATATAGATATATAGTATATACATGTTATGTTTATGGAATTCAATGATTTAGAGTAAAGCAGTATAAATTGCAATTAGACTGTTAGGAAACAGTGAAGAATCATGCTTTTGTGAAAATTCTATGAAGGTATGGAACCTTATCACATCAACTTTTTCTTGAGGACCAAAAACAGACCAAGACCTAAATTATGTTTCCCTTTCTATGACAGTGGAAAGTTCACAAGAGAAAAATAGTATTTGTAACAAATGGTGAGTCCTTAACAGAAATTGAGAAGCATCAATGACATCAAATAAAAAAAACATTTTACTTAAAAGCACCCACACCCAGCTTGAACACCTAGTGCCTATACCTTCAGAATACAATATATTTAAATTAGATCGTTTTTTGGATAGTTAGTCCAAAATTACTATTACATCATGCTGGCTGGACTTTAGCAGCTGTCAGTAAAGAATAAATTGTTGCTGAAGATTCTTTAAAATGCCTTTTAATTAAGCCCTCACGCATCGCACACTTTGACATTCCATAGCTGGGATGGTGCGACACATTAAGACAACGAAGTGCTGTGAGCTGTTATCAGCCACAAGACTCCACAGCCACAAATGCAACAATCAAATGTTCTAAAACAATTTTGTATTTC
The DNA here is from genome assembly GCA_016801145.1 of Umbra pygmaea. NCBI lineage: Eukaryota > Metazoa > Chordata > Actinopteri > Esociformes > Umbridae > Umbra > Umbra pygmaea. The sequence continues at coordinate 12,125 of JACXGM010029277.1, forward strand.
TTTGAGTTGATTCTTAGCAAAAAACCCTTGTTCTTTCACAAATATGTGCTCATTCAGTAAGCATTAACACACGACAGACTGTGCGTTGCCAGGGAATAACCGCACACCTCAGCAGTGTAGAAAGCCACAAGGCTGAAAGCCGGGGTGGTCTGGAGTGTGTTAATGCGCTTATAAAACGGTTGCCAACATTTTATTTGTGAAAATTAATGTTTAAATTAGTATTTTTAAGCGAAAGAAAATGTCACGAGGCGTGCGGTTATCGTGAAACATTAACGTACCCCCCACCACTCCTTTTACTGTTGCCATGTTACTACGCCACAAATCAAGTAGTTCCTATAAAACTGATCATTTAGATCGTTTATAACAAGGTCTGAACACTTATGTACAGTTTAATTTAATTTAAATGGCATTCGTTAGCCAGTTTGCTTTAGTTAGCCTATGCATTTTTCATGCTATTCAAATGTTTAGGTGATACAGACCTTACTGTCAACATCATTCAGCCTGATAGCTAATGTACTGACGACACTATAGTTAACGCAGTCAAGCCAACATCTGTGTGCAGTTTTGCATTGCAAGCGCGTTTCTTTGAATTTTGTTTCTGGACATTTATACATCCATCAAAAGCCACATTGTGCAATCTTGTCTGGAAACGAAACGTTATGAAAACGGACTTCCGTGTAGCTATTATGCAGGTACTGTCATTAACAGGCTATAACTAATAAAACTATTAATTCGTATTCGTTCCCGGTTATTAGATAGTACACATACTAAAGTATTTTACTAACTGCTGTACTGCAGTTACGTTGTAGTCTTAAGTATTTGACCAACTGGTAGCCTATATTTTATGAGGTGTCAAGGATTATTAACTGTCTGTGCGTAAAAGTGTTGTAGCTGAGTCATTCTACGAAACGGGTGCCATTTGGGTCCACAACGTTTGATGAGATGCACAGGGCACAAAAAGTTATTCATTTAAGTGTTCTTTTTAACATGATATATGAATAAAATACTATTCTTAAAGATTAACACTATTTTTTATAATTTTTCAGTAGTGCATAGCCAATTTTACATGTCCGTGTTGACCAACATGACATTTGCATCTAAAATATATCACCAAATAAGTTATGTATTTTTTTAAACATTTATTATTTTCAGGATTATATGTGTGTCTCTTTTAACATTAGGGGCCCTATCTTACACCCAGCGCAATTGACTTTTTACACAAACGCATGTATCATTCCTATCTTACACCCGACGCATATGGGACTTTTTTATGGAGCGATATACCAGTCAAAAGGTTAACCGTACGTATTCTTAGGTTCGTAAGAAAATCCATACGAAAATTGTTGTCATCATAAGAAAAGCCAAGCGTAAAACATGAAACGTACAAGCGAATTTAGATCTATGAACGTACAAACATCATGTTCAAAGTCAAGTCAAAGTCAAAGTGGTTTATTTATCATATGCATTGAATAACATACATCATCCTATGCAGAGAAATTCTTTTTGACATGGCTCGGCGATTCTATGCAGTGGGCTTAAAAACAAGAATTACAACAATATAAGAATTTTAAAATAGTAATGACAATAGTAATAATAATAATAGTAATAATAATAATAATAA
>JACXGM010029278.1:0-13727 GCA_016801145.1 Umbra pygmaea
ACACACACACACACACACACACACACACACACACACACACACACACACACACACACACACACACACACACACACACACACACACACACACACACACACACACACACACACACACACACACACACACACAGAGCGGTGATGTTGTGGAGGCTCATACATATTAAGCAGACCGGTGGATCGGCACCTCTGGAAGCATGATTTAAGTCTCTCAATAATGTATTTAGTCAGATTCTGTGTGACACTCACACCTCATTACCCTGGTGCTCCTTCCTCTAGATTCTCCTTCTTTACGACAGAAAAGTGGAAACAGCAAATGCCAGCCTCTTATTTAGCCAGAAGTGGTTAACATTTAGCAAAACAAAAGGATGGCTTACAGTCTAACAGATTAATCATGGCTGTAAATGGAGCGCTGTGACGCGTCTGTGTGTGTTTGCGTGTGTGTTTGAGTGTCAGAACAATTTCGGTATGAAAACAGGATTGGACTAAAACAACGACTGGAAAGTAAACGAGGAAGACAATGCTGGATTAGTCAACCAATCAAAGACTCAGATGAACCCAAGTCTACATGAACCCATATAACAACAGTTCCTACCTGAACACTGTCATGGTAACGCATGCCATTGCCAAATTAACAGATCAAATTGTCATGGTAACTGATAGCTTTGCCATGGTAACTGATCACTTTGTCACAGAGGCAGTGGGAAGCCAGGATACAGAGTGAAAAAGGTCTCTATGGACTTTTTGTGTGTATCTTTGTGTGTCTGTCTATTGTCGGTCCCCTTACTAAACAGAGCAAAATGCCCATCAGGAAAACTAATCAAGCATTCAGGATGATAAGTCGATTGCCAAATGTCTTCTGAAGGGTCTGTTGAGACTGTTTTCAGCTTGAGTGGCAAAGGTCGGAGTGCCTGTGTGTGTCTGTGTGTGTCTGTGTGTGTCTGTGTGTGTCTGTGTGTGTCTGTGTGTGTCTGTGTGTGTCTGTGTGTGTCTGTGTGTGTCTGTTTGTCTGTGTTTTGCTATGCTTGTGAGTAAACATTAGACAAATAAGTCTAGTGAGGAAACTTGGCCTGTCCTCAGTAACCATGCAGGCTATTTAAATGGTTACGTTTTATTGCGACATTAAACTGTTGGTCCTCACAAAGATAGTGTGTGGGATCCTACATCCCACTGCGGTTTGCCTCTTAAGCTAAGCAGGGTCAGTGATTGTCACATTGTGACATTGCCTTCCGTAAGGTGTTGTCTTTTAGATGGGATGTTACCCAGGTTTCCTGACTCTGTGTCTGCTAAAGATCCAACTGGACTCTCCCTGGTGACTTGTTCCAACACCCTCATTAGTGCTCTCTATTCCTTCACAACTAAAAAAGATTGTGAAATACGATTGGTGCTAAATGGATGCGATCACCAATGTATGTAGACTATTCTGGAAGCAGTGGCCACACCTCACACAGAGATTATTAAATGGACCCGTGAACCGCCAAGGTGAAACATCTGTCATTCTGTCCTTAAGCAATACAGTTAACCTTAATTGCCCCTGTAAGTAGCTGTGGATAGGAGCGTTTTGTGAATTACTGAAATGAAGGGGGAAAAGGGATAAGAGCTTTAGCTAAATGACTGAAATGTAAATTAAAAAGTGTGTGTTTGAAGAGGCCAGAAACTACTGAAACGGAGAGGGGCATGCCTCCAGTGCTTTCCTGAAGCTATTTCAATTAAGCAGCAGCTTCCTGTGTCTGCCTCTTTCTGTGTGTGTGTGTGTGTGTGTGTGTGTGTGTGTGTGCATGTGAGAATGTTTGTGTGACTGTGTGTCTGTGTGTGTGTGACTGTGTGTTAATCCCAGCAGGGCCAAAAGGCCAAACTTTCCATGCTCTAACTGAAAGAATACCATGAAACACGAATACTAAACGGTTGATCAGATTGAACGCACATCGATAACACTATGCAGGGGCGGAGTCTGGTTTTCAAGCCGCAAACAATGAACACCATAGCATTTCAACTGGAATGGGAATTCGCCTAGTATTGTACTAAATCGACTAGAGGTGGCATTTTCTTTGGTAAATACATATTTTTGGTCCGATTTGATAGGGTTAAAGATACAACTGGTTGTAAAAGTGACACTATAGAGCTAAAAAGGTATCCTATGTCTTGTATGGCTTCTATGCACATATTGATAGAAAATTACACACACCAAGCCAAAATAGATGTGTTATTTTGTTAATTGCAAAAGTCACAGATCCTCGGATTCTGGATTTTAAATTGAAATTATTTTTGCAGGTCATACTAAAACTGAAAATGTGGTTGCTTGCGAGACAACTGAGGGAAGTTGTTAATGAGTTGTTGACGCGTATATGAGCTCAAGATCTAGATCTTCATTCCCCTTACTTACCTTCTTTCACACCCGACTTGTATCACTCTCTCCCTCTATGTCCTTCCTTTCTAATCACTCTCTCTAGTGGGATATATTAATGATCTATCGTTGCTCCACACTAATCCATTAGGAGGATCCGCCCTGTCCAACGCCTCGCACACAAACACACACACACACACACGCACGCGCACCCAATTAGTCTGTAAATCAGAGAGTGAAAGCAATTAGAACAGAGAGCCAGAGAGAGTGAGAAAACGTAGCAATGGGAAGCTAGTGTTTAATGCTGATAGATGTATGGTACCATATGGACATAATGAGCACAATCGACAGCTGATACACACCGTACACAGACACACAGCTGATACTCACCGTACACAGACACACAGCTGATACTCACCGTACACAGACACACAGCTGATACACACCGTACACAGACACACAGCTGATACACACCGTACACAGACACACAGCTGATACTCACCGTACACAGACACACAGCTGATACTCACCGTACACAGACACACAGCTGATACTCACCGTACACAGACACACAGCTGATACTCACCGTACACAGACACACAGCTGATACTCACCATACACAGACACACAGCTGATACTCACCGTACACAGACACACAGCTGATACACATCGTACACAGACACACAGCTGATACTCACACAGACACAGTTGATATACTCCTCACACAGACACAGCTCATACAGAACTGGGTTTACATAGCACACATTCCTCTGTGGTGAACGTAAGGGTCTTACCTGGCTGTAGCACACTGATCCCCAGCGGGTTGGATGTCCGATTGGCTACACGGCTCCAGGTGTTGTCATAATTCCTCCTCCACAGGAGGGCGGAGCACTGATAGGTCCCTGCCTCCCTGCGACCAGCACGCGTCACAGAGAGCCGGAAGTTGGTGTTGGCATGGGAACGGTCCACGGTGGTGCGAGTGCCCAGGCCCAGCAGCTGCTCACCCCACTGCAAGGTGCCCTCGCGGGTAAACGTAACTAAGTCTCGGAACTCGCACGCCACCCCACTTTCGCCGCACTCCCCAGTAGAGCCGGTGGGCATGAAGCGCCAGGTCACAGAGGCCGGCACGCGCGGGTTGTGACGAGGCTTCACCAAACACTGGAGGTCAAAGGAGTCGCCGAAGGACACACTCGGTGTTCGCGATGAGGCCGACACCACGAAGGACGATTCTGGGAAAACAAGAAGAGAGAACATTATGTTTTAGTGTTGGAGAGTTAATTCCCTAACATTTATTCTAGAGCTCTAACTGTCATCTGAAACACAACATCAGAGAAAGATTGTATAAATGTGTGGCTGTAGATTACATAGCACACAACTCACAGGTGGTTGCTGCTGGAGCATTCCCCCGCTAAGGCTAGCACCCACAACATTTACCCAAGGTGCACTGGGGCTTAGTTCTAAAGCTGTGTGCCGACAGAGCACAAATCGATTCTCCTGAATCCCCTGGGTGGTCACAGAGAGTCATCTGGAAAGCATGTGTGTGTGCATGTGTGCGTGTGTGCGTGTGTGTGTGTGTGAGAGTTTGCGGAGCTCAAAGGTAACAGTGATCCACCCCTGAGAAGGCCCCGGGGCAAGACTGGCTGTTTCTTTCTTTAGCCTTCTTTTCTTCAAACCCTTATAAAGGTAACAAAAGTCTGGACCAGATAATAAGGAATAAACCACATCTAAACTACACCTGTACTACAGCAGCACCCCACATATTAACCACCAGGTCACCACACCAAAGCTCCACTACCACACCTAGACCACCTGAGCCAACTACAAACAAATATTTCTCAGGTTCCCCATGACTCTTTTGTCCCTATCCTCTCCTTTCTGTTAACAGTCCCTGGTGTTCTCTAGGGTTGGTAGGTTAATGGTAATCAATTGCGTGTCCAGACAGACAGTTCTTCATGGGACAGCAAGCCACATCCAATGACTCAACATTAGACAACACCTCTCTCCCTCCATCTCCTGTTCAGGCCATCACATTTCTCTCCTTTCCCTCAATCTCATTGAATGCGAGGCTGTATGCATCCAGGTCCACCCCGATCAATCTTTAACATCGGAGGACACTATGACTATTCTCTATGGGTCAGTCAGTTATCACTAAGACTATTCTCTATGGGACAGTCAGTTATCACTATGACTATTCTCTATGGGACAGTCAGTTATCACTATGACTATTCTCTATGGGACAGTCAGTGATCACTTTGACTATTATCTTTGGGACAGTCAATTATCACTATGACTATTTCATATGGGAGAGTTAATTATCACTATGATTATTCTCTATGGGCTAGTCAGTGATCACTATGACTACTCTCTATGCGACAGTCAGTTATCACCATGACTATTTTCTATGGGACAGAACATTATCACCATGACTATTCTCTCTGGGACAGTGATCATCATGAATATTCTCTATTGGACAGACATTTCACTGACCATTTTCTATGGGACAGACAGTTATCATGACTATTCTTTCTGGGACATTGACAATCATGACTATTCTCGATGGGACAGACAGTTATCACTATGACTATTCTCTTTCCATTTTCCTTCCTTCCCAATTCCCACTAACCCTTCCTTGTCAGCAGGTCTGCAACTCCTTGGACAAATATGTGGGATGGAAAGGGGCGCACACATGGTTCATACTACCACGTCGCCCAGCCGACGATTGTTTTCACACTGCTCATTCAACACGGAAGCCTTTAGTCAGATCATGCACGGGATGATTACGTTCACCGTCTATACTTCCGCAATTTAAATGTGCCCAATTTGGACACAATGTGTCACTGGAGAGCAACATGGCAGGATAGATAATTTGATTTATCTAACCCAAATCCTGGGGAGCACTATGCCAATTCACGCTGCCTCATGTGGGAGATCCGGGGAAAGTCAGAGACCCATAGTCAGGCTCGAACCACTGACTATCACTAACATAGCCCACTACGCCAGGCGGACAGTTATCATCATGACTACTCTCTATGGGACAGACAGTTATCGTGACTATTCTCTATGGGTCAGACTGTTATGATCATGATCATTTTTTATTGGACAGACAGTTATTACTATACCTATTCTCTATGGGTTAGTTTACCTTTACTTTACCAGGCAAGTTGACTGAGAACACTTTCTCATTTGCAGCAATTGCCTGGGGAGAAGGAGGGGGAATACATGAGCCAATTGAGAGACATGGATGATTAGGTTGTCATGATGGTATGAGGGCCAGATTGGAAATTTGTCCAGGACACCGGGGTTAACACAAGTGATGGATATTTGAGGTGTCATTAAAGTTCTTCAAACAGCAGGATCAACTGTCAACACAAACTCAAAATTTACTTTTCAAAATAAAAGCTGTCACTGATATTTGACACATTGCAATACATTTCAAAAATTACTGCTGCCAGTACAATAAATTGCTGCTAGAAGAAAGGAAATTTAGTCTTGAATGCCCATCATTAGATTTTTGAAATGCATTGCAATGTGTCAAATATCAGTGACAGCTTTTATTTTGCTAAGTATATTCTGAGTTTGTGTTGACAGCTTGATCCTGCTGCTAGAAAAACAGTAATAAAGCCTAAAATGCCCATCACTGGTTAACACCCTATCTCTTACGAATAGTGCTATGGGATCTTTAGTGATCACAGAGAGTCGGGACACACATTTAACGTCCCACCCGAAGGTCGGCACTCTACGCAGGACAGATGTCCCCATCACTGCCCTTGGGCATTGGGGATGGTGTTTAGACCAGAGGGAAGAGTGCCCCCTACTGGCCCTCCAACACCACTTACAGCAGCACTGGTCTCCCATCCAGGGACTAACCAGCCCCGACCCTGCTTAGCTTTAAAAGCAAACCAGCAGTGGAATACAGGGCGTTATGCTGCTGACAGTTATCACTATGACTATTCTATATTGGACATACAGTTATCACTATGACTATTCTAAATTGGACATACAGTTATCACTATGACTTTTCTCTATTGGACAGTTATCACTATGACTATTCTATATTTAACATACAGTTATCATCATGACTATTCTCTATGGGACAAACAGTTATCACTATGACTATTTTCCATGACATGGACATTTAACATTATGACTATTGCCTATGGGACAGACATTTATCATAACTATTCTCCATGGCACACATGATTAGTCATTATGACTACTCACTTTAGGAGTTATGATTATAGTTATACTCTATGGGAAGGATAGAAAACCTGGAACAGAAGAGAAAGAATCGAGGAGAGGAGGAACAGATTAATCAATATTCATACACTGGCTGCCTGTCACTTCCCAAAAGAGGAGATTATAGCATAGACTGATCCAGTGCCTCTTAACGTACACACACATACACCAAACGTACACATTAATGTATGTTACACACAAGCAAATACAAACAGGTAGAAATCAACACAAACCCCAACATCTGCATAATTCATTAGCTGCTAAAACAACAAATGGCCACTTAAAAAAAAGCTGACATCTCTACCTTCAGTTTTCAGCACCACAGAGTTCAGCTGCAGGGACTAATCCCATCTGTGCTCTAGTGACTCCCAGTCAGCCCATAGCAGGGATGTTCAGCTTAACTCTGACAGAAGACCGCCTGCCCACCGTTAAATACATTTCCAACTGCATTTACATTCTAATTATTCATGCTAATCTGCCTGCGCGCTAGTAGTGTGTCTCAAGTCAAAACTATGTGTGATGTGACCATTGAAATCTTCCGAATACAGAATTCGGTGTGCGCGCGTGTGTGGTTTTAATGTACGTGTGTTTGCGTGGGTGTTTTGTAGTGGCACATACCCCTTGGCTCTACATGAATAAAGCATGCTTTATTTACATTTTACATGTTTGTCATTTAGCTGATATTTTCCAGCCCACACCAGCCTCTTATTGAGCTATTCATCACGTCTTCCTTCAGGTATGGAAATCATGTCTCTCTGTGCTGCTGACGTCGCCCTGCACGTGCTAAGCATCACTCCGTAACGCACGTGCGTGTATACTTATATATATTTATGGGTGTACTGTATAATATACAGCAATGCCATTGGTGTGCGTATATGGTGTGTTGTGGCAGAGATTACTTTAATGTGTGTGTGTTTGTGTTCCTTCCAGTGTTGGGTAAAGCAACTTTTCAGTTACATCCCAGTTACATGTTGAGTTCACAAGTTTTGGGAAGTCCCTAAGACAAAATGATCAGGTAAATTGAGTTCATATCTTAAAAGTAACCGATAAAACAAAGAGAAAGAGTAAAGAAAATATCAATCATAGTCACCAGTAAGATATGAACTCCATTTACCGGATCATTTTGTCAAGATGAACTCAGCAAGTAACTGGAATGTAACTGTACAAGCAACTTTACCCAACACTGGTTCATTCATACCAAGCTACTTTACCCAACACTGGTTCCTTCATACCAAGCTACATTACCCAACACTGGTTCCTTCATACCAAGCTACGTTACCCAACACTGGTTCCTTCATACCAAGCTACGTTACCCAACACTGGTTCCTTCATACCATCCTGCAACACACACTCACCCACAGTTTTCACGGTGATGGTCTTGGTTGCTGACTTCTCTCCTACTTTCTCCCAGGTCTGCTCTACTTCCTGGCCCACCTCCAGCCACTCTGTGGCCATGCAGCGGTACACCCCGTCATCGCCCGGCACCACGTTGTAGATGGACAGGGTGTAGACGTCCTCTCGCACCCTCTCTACCCGGATTTCCCCGTAACTGGAGCGCTCCCGGTACCCCGGGCCGGGACGGACGGTCCCGTCTCGGCCCAAGGAGGCCAGGTCCTGCGGAGGGCCGGTGGCCTGCTTGTCGCTCCACTGCCACGTCACTGAGATGGGGCCGCTGGTGGAGCGGACGGAGCAGGTTAGCTGGACCACCTCCCCTTCTTGGACCTCCGAAGAGTTGCTGGACAAAGACACTGTGATGTTACTCTCTGGTGGAGGGACACAAGAGCGGAGAGACGGAGGGAGAGGAGAAGAGCAGTAGATGGAGGGATTGAGGAAGAACAAAGAAAGACATGTCAGATTTGATCAAAACCTCTCAGATATTACATTCCGATACGGTTCTATGAAAAACTAAATAATGAAATAACAGAAGCAGGCTCCACATTAAATAATAAATGAAGGACTAAAAGAACCTCAGCAGTATGGCGTCTACCGGTGACTGGACTACACTACCGGCCAGACAAGTCTGTGCATTTACAGTATGACAGCAACCTGGGTGTATCTGTGTGGATGATCTGGGCCCTACAGTTAGTGGAGTGTGGTGGACTAGATACACCCCAGTGTCCTGGTGTGTAAGGGTTACTCAATCTCACTTCTGACGCACACCGAAACAGAGCAGCGACCCTGGTCCACCCAGCAATGCAGATAACACGGCTCCGCGTCCGAAGGATCCTGCCTCAGAGTGTCGGATTGGAGGATGAAGAGTTCCGCCGGCCGTTCTCTGCTCTTTAAATCTGCCCGTCCACCCTTCACTCATCAGCCCCTTTCACGCACGCCTGAGCCTGGTGGAGCACCGCACGACCCCAACACCCGTTAACATGAGGGCCGACTCTCTCCCTCCCTGCTGAGGGCAAACCAGCCCCCCTAACAAGCTCACCCAGTCCTGGGAGAACCCATAAGGAAGCAGCCTTCACATCCGCCTTTCACACTTAAATGAACAAAAGGAAGGGCTCTGTCTTTTCTTTCAGTATTTCACGCCAGCTTTCTCCCATGTTAAATACATTCTACATCCTCTCTGTCTCCCAAAGCTCCAGTCTCAGCGCGGATGTTTGTGAACGTCACACACGGTTAAGCAGGCAGGGGCAGCTACTCTTCCTTCTGCTAACCGGTTTGATTTTCATCTCTCCTTCAATCTTCTGCTACTTCGTTCTCTCCTCCGCGGCCTCCCACGTCTCCTTGCTCGGCCCCTCGTCTGTCTTTCCGTCCCTGGGTTGGTTTATTGTCTCTCGCTCCGACCCTCTCCCTTTCGCTCTCTCTCTCTCAATTTTCAATTCAAAGGGCTTCATTAGCATAAGACACAAATGTTTACATTGCCAAAACAAGTGAAATGAACAATAAACAAAATCAAAACAACCAATTAAAGCTAAACAGTGTTTTTATAATATGCCGGTTTGCATCCATGTTTACATCCATGTTTGCATCCATGTTTGCATCCATGTTTGCATCCATGTTTGCATCCATGTTTGCATCTATGTTTGCATCCATGTTTGCATCCATGTTTGCATCCATGTTTGCATCCATGTTTGCATCCATGTTTGCATCCGCGTTTGCATCCTGGCCAGGGGACTTGTCTGTTTAGGGGAACCACCATGACCTTACTCTCACCCCCACCAAGGGGACCCCCCCATCTTCTGTAACCATGGTTATTACACTGTAACAGCTTGAGAACAGGGAACATGACCATGAAAGTTCTTTGTTCTGGAAACAAAGAGAAAGGTGGCATTAGGCAGCATCCCTGGGGATTACTGGGGCCCGGAAGGCTTGTTTTTGGGGGCAGTATGAGAAGGAGAGGGCTGAGGTGGGGGTGCGTGGGTAAGGTCAGCATGGTGGAAGGCACGGGGGAGGATGCTGCCATATTATTTAGTGATTTGGGCTGGGCTGTTATTGTGTTCCATGCTGGTAGCAGCTGGCTTTACATACAGGATCAGCCTTCAGATATAGAGAGAGAAAGATGGAAAGAGAAGACCAGAAACAAGTGAAAGATGGAGAGCAAAAGAATTAGAAAATAAGAGCAGGAGAGCGTCTGTAGGAGAGCAGACAGAGGACACATCAGTATAGAATGAGAAACAACAAGATAGGAAATGAACCAGGCCTGGAGGATGTGGAGGTGTTGTACTAGCTGGGTTAGCCCGCAACATAAATCGCCTCCCAGTCTCTAAGCACGCACCTAGCGGCCGACCCTCTGAAAGCCCAGCTGAGTCCTCCAGCTCAGAATACAGTCATTTTGCTTGGGGATGCATTAGTTGGCCTTGGAGAGGCAGGCCCCATTCTCTCTGTTCCACGCTCTCATTTCACGGCTGTTAGCTCTTCTCCTCTGTCTCTCCAGAATTCTGCATTACCCAGGCTGGCAGCGCCCACTTGCCCACAAGCCCCAAAGCTGAGCCGAGGAAATGTGAAGGACCGTAACACTGCATTACCAATCTTTAGCAATTGACTCACACAGATAATAGTGGGGGAACGAAACGTTTCTTTACTCTCTGTGTGAGCGATGGCCCAGTAGAGCGAGCCACCTGACCTCCTAGAGACACAGATGGGGGAATGGATAATATATACCATTTAAAGAGAATACTATTATTAAAGGGCCAACAAGATGTTGTCTAACTGACAGAAGGACCAATGGGAATACTTGATACTAACATATAGGCCAATGGCGTGCTGTTATGATACTCACTGATGGGCAGCACAGTGATCTGAACATTGCGTGACCTCTTGCTCCGGTCTATAAAATCCCCAGTGGGCGTCTTCTCCCTCTCGGTGACCCTGCAGATATATTTCCCTGCATCCTCTGGCCGGAGGCGCTGCAGCTTTAGCAGGTGGACGGCAGAGCTCTCCTTGCGCACGGTCATGTGACCGGCGGCCTCGCGTGCCACGTAGTCGGGTCCCAGGACGGGCACAGCGCTGGGCCCTATCACAGCCACCGGCGAGCTGCTGAACACCCACGACACCGAGAAGAAGCGCTCGGCAACGCTCTGGGCATCGATGGTGCAGCGCAGCTCCAGCGGCTCGCCCGCCGTGAAGGACCGTCGCTCCGTGCTCACCTGGATGGAGAAGTCCCGGTCTGGGAGATGGAGAACATTTTATTAGAATTACATACAAAGCTACAGTGTGTAAATGAGTTTAGCATTTGCCATCGCATGTCCACATAGACACACCAGTCCCTGTTCAAAAGAGATTTATACAAAAAAGGGTTTAAAAGGATTCTTTGGCTGTCCCCATAAGAGAACTTCTTCATGGTTCTCGAAAGAACAATTGTTGGTTCAAATCAAGAGAAAGACAGGTCCCCCCGTTCCTACGCTCTTGATTCTAAGTAGAACCCTTTTGGGTTCCATATAGAAACGTCAGTGGAAAGTGTTCTATATGTAATTAAAATTGTTGTGCTATTGGGACAGAGCAGGGATAGAAAACATGGAAATCACCTACTTTGATTCTTAGCAATATGAACATTGATACATCATGCCAATAAATTAATTTGAATTGAAAATGAATAGGATACCAGACAGACAGACAAACAGACAGACATATAGGTCTATAGTTTAAATTTAGTTGTATCATCTCGAAAGGTTCCTAATGCTCCTAAAACATGCTACTTTGATAGGCTGCATGACTAGGCACAGCACCACTTCCTGACTTAGTCATATCCCGAGAGCAGAGGGGAGACCCAGACCCAGACCCAGGAAGGCCTCAGCTGTGTAAAGCACCAGCTCCTCTGTCTCCTCCTCCCCTCCCCTTGGTTTCACCTCCAAAACAAAAACAGAGCTAATTAACATTCTCTCCAACAGACCCAAAAAGCCTCTGCGCTCTGCTCGTCCCCTTCACTCGTCTTCTGCTGAAGAGGCGAAAGACCGAACAAACACTGCCTTCGCTGCCTACACCTATGTGACTGGGCTCCCAATCGCTCAGCGTACAGCAAACACTGGCCTTTTATTTACAGTATTAATTGATGAGCAACAGTGTCCTCTCCTCTCTGCCTGGCTCTCTGCGAGGTCCTTTGCCCCTGGCTGTAATTACAAAGACTAAAGAGATCTCCACTGAAAACACAGTCATGTAGAAAAGTTCAAAGACCGCCATTTGCCTGGGTAGGATTGTTATGCTGGTAACGCACACACAACATTTGTGTACCTTTATTCTGGAATCTACTCCATGTCACTGCCTAACAGCGTACTGTCTGGCAGTAACTGGACAGGCAGGACACACGCACACTCACACACTTCATCATCACTAATAGAGTGGAAAGCAGATGTCAAAACAAAAGCCAGTGACAATCAGTCCCTTGCTGGCCAATGAAGCGTTAGGATATTGCATTGTGAGAGTCAGAGCAGGACTGTGTTCATGTATATACATTTATAGAGCTATGATCTGGTTTCAATTACACTCTTTTACAAGGACACCTGCTTTGCGAGGACACCTGCTTTGCGAGGACACCTGCTTTGCGAGGACACCTGCGTTGCGAGGACACCTGCTTTACGAGGATACCTGCTTTACGAGGACACCTGCTTTACGAGGACACCTGCTTTTCGAGGACACCTGCTTTTCGAGGACACCTGCTTTTCGAGGACACCTGCTTTTCGAGGACACCTGCTTTTCGAGGACAACTGCTTTTCAGGAACACCTTATTTTCGGGAACACCTGCTTTACAAGGACAACTGCTTTTCAAAGACACCTGCTTTTCAAAGACACCTGCTTTTCAAAGACACCTGCTTTTCAAAGACACCTGCTTTACGAGGACACCTGCTTTACGAGGACACCTGCTTTTCAGGAACACCTGCTTTACAAGGACACCTGCTTTACAAGGACAACTGCTTTACAAGAAAACTATCTTGCATTGACAATTCTTTAACAAGGAAACAGTGTTAAAATGGAGTTCAACAACAAACACGGCTATGGGAAACTGGGTCGCCCCAAATTGGCCATTATGAACCACTTTTTTGTATCCCTTTGCACAGCATTTAGAAACATTTTGCTAGGATGTGTCCTAATGACTAGCAGGCTGAACTGTGTCAGGGGTGAGAGGAGCTAAAAGTGGAGACAGCACCTGTCAAGGTTTGTAACAAGCTGAATCTGAAAAGAAAATGAGAGAACACAGACAACCAGACGCAGCAAGAGTGAGAGACAAGAAGCGATGATGTAAAAAAAAATACAAAAAATCTGGAGTAAGAAAGAAAGTTGGGGAAAGAGAGAGATGTGAAGAGGTGAAAGCAAGGAAGAAAGAGGCTATAAAACAGAGAACACGAAGAAAGATTAAATGAATACGAAAAATAAAGAAAATAATTTTAGCGAGAGAGAGAGCGATATGTAGAATGAGAATGTGATGAGAAGGGGGAGGGCGGGGGGGGTGAATAAGAGGACCATTAACATTCTGGCCATGTTTAAAGTGTGTCCTCTGTGTCTCTCTCTTTAATACACACAGCCTAATGAAGGACACACACCCACACAGCAAACACACACACACACCCACACAGAGGACACACACACCCTTGCCCTGCTCCTTTTGTCAGACTACAACAGTCCCATCCATTATAGAGAGGGAGAGAGAGGGAGAGAGAGGGAGAGAGAGAGAGAGAGAGAGAGAGAGAGAGAGAGAGAGAGAGAGAGAGAGA
>JACXGM010029279.1:0-13726 GCA_016801145.1 Umbra pygmaea
AAAGGTTGTAAAAGTTTGCCAGGCATTTATAGAATAAATCAGACTTTGTTTGATGTGTCTATGTCAATCACAGAAAAAGTTATTGATTTTCAATAACATTTTCGAATATCCGTTGAATGTCTGTTGAATGTCTGTTGAATGTCTGTTGAATGTCTGATGAATGTAAATGTGGGAATATAAAACCAATTTTACCTCCATTCTGAATCCTTGGTTTTAATAACTGATTGCACAATAGTCAGGAGGATTATTGGACTGTACATCTTTAAAAAAGTGCTAGTTAATATGTAACCCTTACTCGTGCACCTGTACATAGAGCTCTTTGAGCCTAAGGGTTTTATAAAGCCCAGTTTCAGGAAGACAGAATGGTGTCAGTGAGGCCTGTGGTTAGGATTTGATTACACAGGAGACCAGTAATGTACCGTATGCCATCACCACTATAAGTAATACTAAGAGCATCAGCTGGCTGAAAAGCCGAATTAAAAAAGTTTTTTTTTCTAACTAGAACCTTTTCATTTGACTACTAAGTGCAATATACTTACATTCTACTAGCTATTCTAACAATTTAGCATATAATGTTTTGTACTCTAATTTTAAAACAAACCCTTTTCCATCTGTCCCTTAAACCAACTTAATCTTGGAACAAATCCTTTTCCTTTCTCATTTTAAAGTTCAAGCCAATAACAAAAAAATATAATAATAATAATATTTGAAACACTTTTGTATAATCTTCCCAAGAACTGCAGTAGCTCCACAGACCCTGGAGAGGTTCCAGAGCCGTTCGAATACCCACTATGCAGTGACGGCCCCAGACATTCAGAATAGGGGTGGCGAATGGGGCCACATCCAAACCAAAGCCATTATCTGAATTTCAGGAATTCACTTTTCCTGTTGTGTATCGGCTAGTTGAAAACTATCAATATGAGTTAAGGAATCGCATACTGATGCCTCAGTTTCTTATTTTACAGTCAATTTGCCTAATTCATGGTTCTTACAATAGGCTAGCAATCCTTGTCCTTAAAAAGGCAACTATTGAGCTTTATTCGGGGTCTGGCAGACAGTTTAAATTGATGACGTATCATTTTTTTATTGTTATGATTGTTTTTCTTAAGGTTGGTATTTTATATTTTTTGTATATGTTTTTATTGTTGGAATACAGGGTTAAGAGACGTGTTTGACTTTCTCTGGATAAATAAAGGCCCCCCGTCAGTACCCCGTCCTAAGAATCAAATGTCTCTTGATTAAAAAAAAATCAGCAATTATAACATCATACTGAGGCAAAAACTTTCTCCCTGTCTTTCAGATCTAATTACCGGCATCTTCAGAGTAATGAGGCCCCAGAGGACAGTACAGTCTTTGTAATGTATCATGGAACATTAAAAACAACTGCTATGAAAATACAGAGAAATGGATTTCTACCTTCCGAAGATGGCATGCTCGGTGCCGGTGTATACCTCAGTCGAGACATCCGAAAAGTCATAAAATACCCGCTGAATGCGGATGACTCTGAAAAGATGGTTCTGAAAGTGAAGGTGAACGTTGGCAAAGTTAAAGTGATTGACAGAAAGGGTCACGACATGCAGTACAGCTGGCATAAGCATGGCTTTGACACGGCCTGGGTTCCGCCGCGTGTCGGCATGGTGCCGAGTAACCAAGAGGAAGACTGCATCTTTGACCCAAAGAGAATCAAAGTGATGACGATGCTGAAAGTGTCCACCTTAAAGATGTAAGTGTTTAACACAGAGGTGGACATATAATTGAGTAAAAATACTTTTCTGAGTAACTGAGTTCACAAGTTTTGGGAAATCACTGCTTAAGACCAAATCGATCAGGTAAAGGGAGTTAATATCTTAACAGTAACCTATAAAACATATAGAAAGAGTACAGTAAATAACAATCAAGGTCACCGATAAGATGTGAACTCCCTTTACCTGATCATTTTGGTCTTAAGTAGGGACTTCCCAAAACTTGTTAACTCAGAGTTACTCAGAAAAGTACTTTTACTCAAGTAAATGTCCACCTCTGTGTATAACACAATGATAATAGAAATCCTGACGCCCCATCATCGTACATGCAGATTCTAACTGTTACAATTTGGTTTCTCCTGTCCGCAGGTTACATCCATCACTCTAACACTCAAGGTGTTCTGCATACAAGATGAATTCAAACTCCTGCCACATTAGTGGACAGGCCCGTATGATGCAGTGCAGACGAAGAAACAGTACTTTTTGCAAAAGGCTTAGAAATAATTTTACACAGCAATTTATGCACAACAATTTTGTTTTGTTTTTTTAAACATCTGAAACCCTACCTTTTTAAAGAGTATTTAACAACAGCCCGCAACTGCCTTTCGTGAACTAAATACTTACAATTATTTCTTCTGTGAAAACCGTATATTGTGATATTTAAAATCTCCAAAAATGTGTACATGGGATGTTTCCCTACATTAGGCAGTGCTTTTTTAAACACAAATGTATAAATTTAAACAGATACATACCGGTGTGTGCCCATTTACAAACACTATGGAAGTCCAACTCATCATGTCCCCATTGCAATTTTTATACAAATGGCAAAATAAGCGCTGCATAGTGTAGGACGTCATTGTGTTATCTTTACGATTTTTTATTAACATTTTTTTAATATTATCAATCATATTCACTCAATGTCAACAATGTATTATTATTAATTAGTGAACGAAGAGCTTTTTCTTGGTATAATACATTTTGAAATAAAAGTTTTCCAAAATTGTTGTTTTCTTATTTCGGCTTTGTATTCAGAATGACGTAACGTAGGATCAACTGTTGATTTTATTTAATATTTAAATGTTTATTACCATTTAGAACTCAACAGTTGTAACTGCAGTCTTAACCATTCCCACTCTGGTATTAATTTATATTCTAGTAATAATCAGAATCCATGAGCAGCAGATCAATAAGTGTTTGGTTACAAGAGAATTGTACAAACTATGTAGGCCTCCCGTGTCATGTCATCCCTGAGATTGATGAAGAAAAATGACAAAATCATTACAAAGAACTAGTTGAGAAGTACACAAATACTGTTGTTTTTCAAATGGGTCATTACTGGTAGGCCTCACAAATCAGGCTGTCTACCTTTTATGTTATGTTTTCCTTTCGTTTCAGTCTCAAGTGAAGTGGCACATGAAATGAACCGCTTTTATAGAAGAGCAGTACGTATAAACCGTAGCCAATTAAAAATACATAGTGATGCTGTAAAAGTAACCCTACACCCCAGGGCTCCAGCATTATGATTCCTTTAAAGCATGACTACTGTCTCGAGAGGCTGTGTGAGTTCAGTTCATCCCCAGAAGCTGAAGGTGACTGCACGGCCACACCGTGTGCTACGTCCAAATTGTCATTGTCGGCCTTATCAGCAGGCGGAGCAGTGACAGGCTTTACGTCCTGCTCCACGCCACCGTCCATACCCACAGATGGAATCTCCTGTTCCCAGCCTTGTAACATGAACTCCAGCAGGCTGGAGTCAGCAGGGTTGCCTGTGATGGTGGGGGTGGTGGATGTCGCCAGGCCGTGGCCTGTGGTGCTGCTTACATCGCAGGGTTGGTTAACGTCGGCGGCTTGTGGGTCACTGTCGCTGTCTATGGTGATGACGATGGGTGAATGCTTCCCTGACCCGAGGCGCTCTTTGCTCCTGTTCTTCCTGCTCTTTTTCTTGTGCTTCTTTTTTTTCTTCCTGTTGTGCTTCCTGGAGGGGCTTCCCTCGTAGACGATCTCCACACTCCGGCTCCTCTTCTCCCTGGATGTCTTCTGTGGCCTGGTTTTGTCTTTCGCGGAGAAAGAGGCCGCAGACGATGGATGGTCGTCCAGAACTTCAGATGACCGGTCTGTGGGGGGCGGCTCCTCCAGGTGCCTAGTCTTGTACTTCCTCTTCCCGCCGGGTTTCTCCCGATGCGACTTCCTGTGCGAGCCGGCAGGTGAGCTTGAGCGGCTCCAGGAGCGCCTCGCATCCCTCGGCTGTGAATCACGGCTCTGGGATCGGGACCTTGGGTCCGCGTGTGAGCCAAAGTAGCGGGACCTCCTTTCGCCATAGAGCATGGCACTAACATCTCTCTCCCTTCCCCTGCTGTAGTAGTGCACGTAAATAGAGTGCGATGACGAGTCGTGGCTGTGGCCCGATCGACCCCCATCCTTACTGTCACTCCTCTTCTCCCCTTTAGTGTGGGAGCGTTCACGGCTTCGGGAGCGCAATGGCCTCCTGCCCCTAGGGAGGGTGCTGTTGACAGAGGCGGCCGGGCTCCTGGTGGAACGGCTGCGGTCGGCGCTCCTGTGTCGCCGCCTCCTCCGCTCTCGGCTCCAGGACCGCCTTTCTCCGGATCGATCGCGCCCGACGCGTCTCCTGTCATCTCTCTTGTGACGTTTGCTTTTTTCCTGTCTAACCAAGGGTGAGGCATGAAGCCGACCCTTGGACTCCGTTAGGTCTTGCTTCTTCCCCAACTCTTCCGACCGTCTGGGACACGGGCTCCGTGACACGGGGCTAACGCTGGTGAAGCGGATGTGCTGAGGCAGCCCAGGCATTTTGTCTCTGCTCCCCTCCAGAACCGACTCTTCAGAGTCCGAGGACAGCTTGACCAGCTCTGGAGTCCTTTCGGCCAGCGGCTTTACAAAGCCCACGATCATGCAGTCCTCGTCGCCAGAGGAGGCAAGTGGCGATTTGTCCTTGTCAGTCTTCACTCTAGCGGACTCCACTTCTGTGTGAGGGTGCTTCAGCTGGGGTGCGGTAGCGCGCTGGTCACTCACGCTGCTCTCTGAGTCTGAGTCTACGATCGACAGCAGCAGGGCCCTCGCAGATTCTGTGGCGGAGTACGATGGTCCAGGCGTCTCATCATCCCAGGGTGTTTGGCTCAGGGCGCCGCCAGTCACGGAGTCTCCTGGGGGGTTTAGATCTACAGAATCGTTCTCCTCATCGTCTTCCGAGATGGCGATCACAGAGGAGTTGTGGCTGCCCTCTTCATCCGAGAATGAGGCGGGGCAGTCGTAGACAGCATGCTGGTCATACGCCTCCAGGTTGAAGGGGGAACGGGCGAAGTTAATGAACTCGTGTAGGAAGTGGTCGGTGCGTGCCTGGAGGAAGGGCTGCAGCTCCTCCCGGATGGCACCGTTCTCCATGTCGTAGCGGGTGATGCGCGACATTATGACATGCTGCACGATGTTCACCAGAGAGCCGTGGGCGCCGTACAGGACCACCAGTTCCCGCTTGAGCCAGGGCAACAGACGGTGCAGGCAGGCTGGGTTTCTCTGCAAGAACTCGGCCGAGATGTCCCGGGAGCGGCCGCCATCACGCACGCTCCTGACTCGCGCCCCACGCCGGTACATTGCTCGTCTGAACTCGATCATCTCCTGTTCACGGAGGGCGCGCATGGCCCGGCCCTCGCTCTCCGCTCGCCTGCGGGCTGCCAGACGTGCAACCATGCGGCTGAAGCCTCTGCCCTCTCGGAGCGAAGGGGAGTCCCCAGCCAGGGCCTCGAACATGACCCCGTTGTCAGGGGGAGAGGACGTCCATCTCTGGTCGTGCCTGCGTGGCCCAGTCAGAGTGGTGCGGTACCGGAAACGTTCCCCTGCGAAACTACCAAAAGAGCCATTGTCCGTGGGGCGGAGGTCATGTTTTTTGAAGTCCTCATCTGATTTAATGCTGTGGTAGATTGAGTTGAATGGTTGTTTGCATAGAGGGCACTCAGCTTTGTTCTTGGACCACTCGTGGATGCATCGGAAGCAGAACTTGTGCAGGCAGAGGTCAAGGTACGACATGTTGTTGAACTTGTCCAGGCAGATAGGGCACTTAGAGTCCGGAGATGCCTCGGCAGACAGGTGTTTTGAAGTCTTTTCTGAGGCCTTGTCCAGGACACGCCTCTTGTGCCGCTGTAAGGACATCTTTGCCGCTGCCATAGTGATGGTCTTGGAGGAAAAAAAATGGTTTACTGTTCAACAGTGTTTCCATAAAACATGGACACAACACAGTAAGGCCTTTGTTTTACACTTTTTTACATAATATGCTGTGACACCATCTATACAGCCTTGCAAAAAATTTAAATGGTAATAACTAAACGTGTTGATGACAAATACATAAACATCTGGTTGGTTATTGCATTTATTTAACAATTCAGATTTCATTTACATAGTCGCTTAGGCTATTAGCCATTTAACATAAATGACAATTTCCACATGTCAGAATACCATCATTGTAAAATCGATTTCTTCCCCCAATGTACCTACATTATTTACTTTTAAAGGTTATTAGCTAGCTAATGCATATACAGCGAATACATATGCGTAAAGCTGGACAGCGCCACTACATTCAAAATAGTCCCCAGCGTTTGACCACTAACCCTGACATTAAGAGGTAATTGTGTATTATTTCTTGGTCTGAATAATGACTATTGCTCAAGTATCTATACTCTAAATGCAAGTTACTTTCGTTAGCCATCTAGCTGTTGATTCATCGCTTACCAAAGAGCTGGTTATCCAAGGCAGAAATGTCTACAGTAGATTCCGTACGTCGGCGACAGCACTCAACTTTCATTAAATGTTTATATAATAATTGTATCCGTACATATTAAGGTTTATTTTGTGTGTTTCTGCGGCACACACGTAGCTAACCTCCTGTTTAATTGCGTGATGTAATACATTTCAAAAAGTCGTTCGCATAGCATTCTGGTATACTGGAAGATTTTGCTCACTTTCCGCTTCGGCAGGAAGTAGTGTTTGTTATGTCCTGGGCCCATAGACAGCCTGTGCCCTAGGCTGCCATCCAGGGCTGCCACCTAGTGACTGGAACTTATATAACACAGGGAACATGTGAAAAACAATTTAAAATGGACAGTGCTAATAACAACATACCAGACCATTAAATGAGCATACCATCTGTGTTTACGAGGCTGGTTACACATCGGGGTACCAATGAATTGCAGCACTCTTCCCGAACATTTTTTCACAGAAAAATATATTTAGGAGATGTATTTGTATTGTAAATATTATTTAATGACATATACATGAAATTTATACAACAGGGCAGAAAAAAGAACAATTGATTATTGTTAATCAGTGTATTCTTCAGTGGTGACTGTGGCTCTCTGGGAGGTCTGGCACTACCTCTCCCGTCTCCAAGATTGTGTCGCCCTGAACACAGACAACAATGAACAGATAATGAATGTCCATCTCACATGGACTGATACACTAAAGTAGACTCATCCTTAAGGCTTAGTTTCACAGACAAAGAAGAACAGTGATTGTAGACTAAAGGGCAGTAACAAATGATTTGTATTCAATAAGTATGTTTTTAAGTACAGAACAGGCAACACACGAGATGTACTTACAGGGAACAGCCTGGGTTTCACCATCACAATGCCATAGGGCATTTTCTGTAAAACACACAAGCATGAATATTCAATGTTTCAGAGACAATACAACTCTTCAATGATACATGCATGACTCAACTTCCAATAGAGCAGGTAAAGTGAATGTATAACAACACACATGGCTGAGTTTTGGATGAACTGTCATTTGCACCAGAATGTGGTGTACTGTAGTGGTCTAAGATCCTCAATCTGGAGCCTGCATACCCCTGGTGATAAGGTTTTGAGCACCGGCTTGGCCAACTGTCTGTCACTTCTCTCCATTTCCCTTTACATACCTGTCTCCTATTGTCATGCCAGATAAAGACACCGCTACCCCAAAACGAAAATGTAAAACGTAATTTTTTGGTAGACTCTTATAGTGTGTGTGATCAAGATGAGCAAAAAGAGATTAGATGCCTTGCTCTCAGGAACAACAGATTTCCACATTGTCAAATTGGTGTTAGACCCAGCAGCCTTTTGGTTACTGGTACAAGACTAACCGCAAAGTTAACTGACACCCTTTTGTGTGTTTATTTCAAATGTTTCGTGGAGACTGGGACACCAGTTTGTTGGATTTAATCAGGTGTACTGTGTGCCAGTGGTGGGAATAATCAGGTGTTGTGGTGTCAACATTCAGAAGTAACAGCAGCAACATTAGTTCCACAAGGTTGCATAACAACACTAGATGCTGCCTAAATGAAATAACAGCAATACTTGCTTACATCAACATGATATTTCACGTAGTAATGCACAACCCAGATAGGTATCAGATACCGCGTCAATGCAAACACTCCACCGGTGTAGGCTTTGTGGGTCTGGAAAGAAAGAAATATCATCATAAGATGTACAGTATGCAGCACATGCAAACACGTCTTATCAGCTGGAATTATAATTACGGGCGCTAATGCCGAAATGCATCAAAGCAAGCATTACCATTTAAACTGGCTATACAGTACAGTACAGTACAGTCTCTAACACAAGAGGATACACATCTATTGCAACAGTTTCAGCTAGTTAGCAAACACAGACGTGTAAAAACAAACATAGCACACAGTTATCAACATCAACTAGTTAGTTATTCCAGCAAACAATGTATTTCTTTAAAAAATAACTATTTAATTGCGTCAAGGATATACTTACATAAATCCTCCACAGAGACTTTGGTTCCAGAAACCGAGTCCAGAATCTAGCCACAGGGCCGGGGGTTTGCTTTGGCAGCACGGGCTCACGGGGACTGAGCTCCTGGTCCTTTAACCATTGCCTCCTAAGCTTTGTAATCTGCTCTATGCGGAGCTTTTCATCTGCTGTATAACCCGGCATGGCTAAATATTATTTTCTTGATATTTAACCTCACTACAATGACACCATGGAGGACACCACCATGGAGTGCACGTATAGCTGGCTAAATGACGGTTTTCCACCACCTCGAAAGAATTTGAGTGACACCTAGTGGACTGGATGTATGAAAGAAAAGCTAAATGTAAAACTAACAATCAAATAAAAACAACCTAGTGGAATGGAGGACACGTTTCCCGTAGTTATTCACCATGTTACCCAAAATTATTTAATGAAATAACTGCACCTAGAACTAAAAACAAATAGTTTAAAAAAAATAACGTTCACATAAAATGAAGATACCTATCGGAAGCAGTTTGCTTATATTGGAGATTTTTCTTCCTCTAAAGGGCTTTACAGCGACATGCAACTTGATTCTCATCCAATTTTACCTTAAAATGTACAGTACACTTCAAATAAAAATATTACTTTAGTGTTTGAGGATTTGCCTAATATATAATGATATAATGCAAAATTATGGTAGTGAGTGCAGAAGAAATCTCACAGGGTGGACACAATCCCACAGCATTTAGAACATGCAAGTTCACTTCTGTCAGCTTTTGTCCGTATAGGCAGTGCCGGCCCGAGCCTTTTGGGGGCCCTAAGCAGAATTTGATTTGGGGGCCCCCTTCCACAATGCAGAGACACCTGTGCACTCGATTGGGGGCCCCCTGGTGGCCCGGGGTCCCCAAGCAGCCGCTTAGTTCGCTTATGCCTCGGGCCGGCCCTGCGTATAGGTCTTCTCAGTGTAGCTCTCCTATGAGCATACCTGTATATACAGCGGGTGAAAAAAGTATTGAACACGTCACCATTTTTCTCAGTAAATATATTTCCAAAGGTGCTATTGACATGAAATTTTCCCCAGATGCTGGTAACAACCAAAGTGATCCATACATACAAAGAAACCAAAACAAATAAGTTCAGAAGTTAAGATGTGTAATAATTTGAAATGACACAGGGTAAAAGTATTTAACACGCTTACTGATATAATACTTTGTACGAAAGCCTTTGTTGGTAATGGCTTCAAGATGCCTTCTATATGGAGAAACCAGTCGCATGCATTGCTCCGGTGTGATTTTGGCCCATTCTTCCACACAAACCGTCTTCAAAACTTAATGGTTCATGGGCCTCTTCTATGAATCCTGATCTTCCGTTCTTTCCATAGATTTTCAATAGGATTTAATTCAGGTGATTGGTTGGGCAATTCTAGCAGCTTTATTTTCTTTCTTTGAAACCATTTGAGAGTTTCCTTGGCTGTGTGTTTGGGATCATTGTCTTGCTGAAATGTCCACCCTCATTTAATCTTCATCATCCTGGGAGATGGCAGCAGATTTTTGTCAAAAATGTCTCGGTACATTTGCCCATTCATTCTTCCTTCCTGTGAAGTTTGCCAGAGCCATTTGCTGAAAAGCAGGCCCACACCATGATGTTCCACCTCCAAACTTCACAGTTGGTATATTGTTTTTAGAGTGATGTGCAGTGCCATTACTCCTCCAAACATGATCTGTATTATGGCATCCAAACAGTTCAATTTTGCTCTAATCTGACCACACTATATTCTCCCAGTATTTCAATGGCTTTTCCAAATGTTGTGCAGCAAACTTTAAACAAGCTTCAACATGCTTTTTTTCAGCAATGGAGTCTTACGTGGTGAGCATGCATACAGGCCATGGTGGTGGAGTGCATTACTTACTGTTTTCTTTGAGACAACATTACCTGCTAATTGCAGGTCTTTTTGAAGCTCTCCACAAGTGGTCCTTGGACAACTCTTCTGATTATTCTTTTCACTCCTCAGAAATCTTGCGAGGAGCACCTGGTCAAGGTAAATTTATGGTGTAATGATTGTCTTTCCATTTCCGTATTATGGCCCCAACAGTGCTTACTGGAACATTCAGAAGCTTAGAAATGTGGCTATAACCAATGCCATCATTATGTTTTGCAACAAATAGGTTGCGAAGGTCTTAAGACAGCTCTTTGATTTTACCAATCATGAGCTGTGTCTTGTGTGACACCTTGGCAATGAGAGCTTTTTGTAGGCCATCAGTTGGGACTGAACCAGCCGATGTTAATTTGCACTGACAGGGAGCTGGATAGCTTTTTAAATACTGATGTTTTTCAGCTGTTGTCTTGGCCTTCCATGCCTTATTGCACGGAAGGCCTTTCTTCATGTGTTCAATACTTTTTTCCTGTGTCATTTCACATTATTAGACATAACTTAATTTCTGAACATGTTTGTTTTGGTTTCTTTGTATGTATGGATTACTTGGGTCATTACCTAAATCTGGTGAAAATGTAATGTCAATAGCACTTTTGGAAATATATGTACTAAGAAAAATGGTGACGTGTTAAATACTTATTTCTCCCACTGTATTGTGTATGTATATGTTACGGTACTTACTTCATGTATACTGTAGTGGTTTGCTAGGGTAGTGTTGTTGGAGGGATGGCATGCCAATCATTTCAGGGTAAACTATAGTGAAGAAGATTTTAACAGTACTACCAAACCATAACCCTTCTGCTGTATTGTTCGTACATATTTTGGACCCTGATGTCTGGATGACAACAGAAGCACAAGTTAAAAAGACACACAAAGTTTTGATTTACAGAAATGGTCTGGTTTTGTCAATGGTTCCAACATCCCTTGAAAATGTGAAATACATTTACATTTAAATTTTAATAATTTAGCAGACACACTTATCCAGAGCAACTTACAGTGAGTGGATACATTTAAGAGAAACTAAGTGAAACAACCACAACGTTTTAGTAAGAACATTCAACATATGAAACAATAAATAGTCAAAAACAGTGCTAGAAAAAGTTCATACAGATAACAAAAACATTAAGATCACAGAAATGGAATACAACTCATTTAAGTAACAAAGATGAAGGTTTTCAGATGTTTCCTGAAAATGGGTAGAGACTCTGCTGTTCTAGCCTCCAGTGGAAGCTGGTTCCACCATTGAGGAGCCAGGACGGAGAAGAGTTTAGACTGCGGTAGAAGAGCCCAGAGGTAGAAGAACGGAAAGCCTGTGTAGGGGTGTAGGTTTTGAGCATCACACAGTTGTAGGAGAAAGAAACAGAAACCTGGAATCAGTGTGTCCAGTGAGATGGGGGAGCCTGACTAGGACCAGAGGACATGGAACTGTGTCAGACTCTTGGTCTTTGAAATTCATCTGATCAACATAACAAAACACATCAGGATGAGGTTTGACTCTACCTTTAGGGTTCATGCCCAGGTAGAGCATTGGCAGCAGTTTTGTGAATAGATTTGTGGCATAATGGGGTATAGACATCTCTTCGCTGTTTACTTGTTACTTTTAAGTCAACCCTTGAGATTTTATTTGGAACGTAGATTTTGATCTGAGTGTGTATAGTGGAAATAGTATCCCGATTCTTATTGCTGAATGTAATAATACAATTTATTTGCACATCAAAATACATGCCTGATAACATATATTTATCATAAAGATAAACATTTCTGCATTATGTCTGTAGATATAGATTTGATTGTAGCTGATTCTTTTTAATGACTCTGGGAACATAATACAGACATTTGGTTATAACTGTAAGGAAATTTGAGTAAAAGGTCAGTGAAATGGCTTGGGTTATTTGTTAATATAAGTCTATGTTCACCATTAATTTAGGAATAATAAATATATGACAATAGTATTATCAAATATATTGTAAAACAAAGTTAAATCTGCACTTTGTTGTTTACTAGATTTACTAGGTACTAGGTTTCCTATATGGAAATCAATGGCATGTTTGATGTTTGATGTATTAAATGTAAACATTTATATCTCCAAATTAACCAGAACAGATATGGATTGTACGGTTAATCCGTTGTCATATTCATGGGCGTGGTTTAGAGCAGTAAAGTCCAATAGAATACGAGAGAAAGTCTAGTCATGACTATTCATGAGTGAAGCGGTGCATTGTTGGATACACATGCCATTTTTGGATTAGACGACTCACGCTTCTTTAGCTCACTGTAATAATGACGGAGGGAATATATGTAACTGTTTAGGTAATTCTGCATTGCTCAACCAAAGTCCCAATTTATGAGGTGATAGTATATCAGGTATGTAAACACATTTATTAACTAATTAGGCAATGCAATAGACGTTATCCTTCAAGTTCTGATGGATATGTTAGATGCTGTCCTAGAATTAGCTGACTAGCTTGTAGCTACTGTAACTACAGTACTACGGTACTTAATAAATGTCGGCTTTATGCCCTTTATTATCTGACATTAACTACGGGGACATGTCGTAGTTATACAGACACAGATGCAACTAAGCAATGTTCACAGGACTATTGAAAGAAACCTCTTAATGTTGTACAACTCAATGTAGGATGCCTGTGTATTTCATCTACTGTACTTAACTGTATCTGCCTGCGTACAGTACCTACGCATTTCCAATTAAACTTGTTCTGTGACAGAACAGAGTCGAACATAATTATGGCTGAACTGTCACTAGCAAACGGCAGCTACAACCGTATAGTAGCATAGTAACTTACTACATGCTAATTTTCATAAAATGTATATATTTATGTAAAACTAGTTATTTTGTCCCTCTTCCTCTCTTCTCCTCTCATGGTCTGCAGCGTTTGGGGTGAGTTGGTTTGGTGCGGATGGAGCCAGGAGCTTTAGACAGCACACAACATAGTGGTACAACAAAGGGAGGTTAGTGTGTTCAGACTGCAAATTACCGGCAGGCACCTGGGGAGAATGGTCAAGTACTTCTCTAATGACATAGACATCAAAACTACGTGGGACCAGGTCGTCTCCGCATTCTGGCAGAGGTACCCCAACCCCTTCAGGTACAGCCAAGGCCGTAACCAGGATTTAACAAATACTGAGGTCAAAAATCCCCCCCCCCAAAAAAAAGACATTTTAAAAGACAACATATTTATTTTCAATAACAACGTTTGTGTTAATTCAACAAGAGGTTATGTTTGGGCCATGCTTAATAAAAGGATAATATTCATCACTTCACAACACCTTAATTATCCATATAATATTTA
>JACXGM010029281.1:0-13726 GCA_016801145.1 Umbra pygmaea
ATATGGAATGTAGATATTTGTATATGGGATGTAGACATGTGTATATGGGATGTAGATATTTGTATATAGGATGTAGACATGTGTATATGGGATGTAGATATTTGTATATAGGATGTAGACATGTGTATATCGAATGTAGATATTTGTATATATGATGTAGACATGTGTATATGGGATATAGATATTTGCAAATAGGATGTAGACATTTGTATATTGAATGCAGATATTTGTATATAGGATGTAGACATGTGTATATGGAATATAGATATTTGTATATAGGATGTAGACATGTGTATATGGGATGTACATATTTGTATATAGGATGTAGACATGTGTATATGGAATATAAATATTTGTTAATGGGTTGTAGACATTTGTATATTGAATGCAGATATTTGTATATTGGATATAGACATGTGTATATGGAATATAGATATTTGTTTATAGGATGTAGACATGTGTATATGGAATGTAGATATTTGCATACAGGATGTAGACATGTGTATATGGGATGTAGACATGTGTATATGGAATGTAGATATTTGTATATGGGATGTAGACATGTGTATATGGGATGTAGATATTTGTATATAGGATGTAGACATGTGTATATGGGATGTAGATATTTGTATATAGGATGTAGACATGTGTATATGGAATGTAGATATTTGTATATATGATGTAGACATGTGTATATGGGATGTAGATATTTGTATATAGGATGTAGACCTGGGTATATGGAATATAGATATTTGTAAATGGGATGTAGATATTTGTATATGGAATGTAAATATTTGTATATAGGATGTAGGAATGTTTATATGGAGTGTAGATATTCGTCTATATGATGTAGACATGTGTATATGGAATGTAGATATTTGTATATAGGATGTAGACGTGTATATGGAATATAGATATTTGTAAATGGGATGTAGACATTTGTAAATGGAATGTAGATATTTGTATATAGGATGTAGACATGTCTATATGGAATGTAGATATTTGTATATAGGATGTAGACATGTATATATGGAATATAGATATTTGTATATAGGATATAGACATGTGTATATGGAATGTAGATATGTGTATATAGGATGTAGACGTGTATATGGGATGTAGATATTTGTATATGTAGACATGTGTATATGGAATGTAGATATGTGTATATAAGATGTAGACATGTGTATATGGAATGTAGGTATTTGTATATAGGATAGAGACATGTGTATATGGAATGTAGATATGTGTATATAGGATGTAGACATGTGTATATGGAATGTAGATATGTGTATATAGTATGTAGACATGTGTATATGGGATGTAGATACAGTACACATCTCTGTATCCACTATAAAAATATTTCTGTGCACACAATACTGTACACCCATGCAGTTTTTTGATGGGGGGTCGGCTAATGCTTTACCATCTCTACAAACCCTTCATCCACTGGGTCTTGAAGTGCCCTTCATCCACTATCACTGTTTTTTCTCCCAGTCTCTCAGTTTGTCTCTTACTTTCTCCCGCTGTGTTCAGGGACTTAAGCCTTTTACATAATTGTATTGAAGCAGAAGTCACCTCACACCTCTTTCACCGTGTGAGATCTGGCTTCATCCTCACTTGATCTGGCAGAGCTCTGCCTCACAGTGGTACCCTATATCCTATGTAGCATTACTTTAGACCAGGACCAATAGAGCTAAAGGAAGGGGATTGAAACATAGCCAATGAGAGGTTTTATTCACCCCCATGAGGATAACTACTATGACAGCTCTCACCTTGTCAGTTTGGACGGGCTGCGTTAAAAGCAGGAGTAAAGTGTTGGTTGGATCTTGTGAGCAGCTAATAAAATCATTTAATGTTGTACTTAATCAATCATCTGTTGAATCACCTAACAAACCTGTGATAACGTGCAGTTGCCTAGTCTTTCTTCTGTGTCTCCCTGATAAAGATATTCCGCCAACGAAACGGATATGACAACCTGAGACGATCCTCTCCGTGTAGTAGAAGTGTAAATGTGTCCAGATGGAGTTAACGTTCACCACATGTTGCAGCTTATTGTAGCCTATTGCTGTATTTTACACATTATTCCGTATTACTTAGAAATGCAAATATCACGTGGGAGTGTGAACACTGATGTCATCCTTGAATGTGCCCACTCATCCCACCATTCGTTCTCTCAACAGAAGCCTCAGGATGCATTGCAGCAGAACAGTCATCTAAGCTTTAAGTTGTTCAGCCCCAACTTGAAGGCATCCAAGTATGAGCAGGTGAGTTTTCGTCCTAGTCTACACCTCACAATGAACAAAATACCATCTGGGATGTCCTCTCCACGTGGTGACACAGCACAGTGCTTATATCACTGCATCAATAGTATCACATTGACCTATCCGGGCAACATAGCCCCAATGGTATCCCTTACAGGTGGGGCTTAACATTATGCTGCGTAAAATAATCTGTGATCCATCCATGATAGATCGAAGCTGCTGAAAGCGCCTTACGCAGTTTCACTGCCGGTGTCCATCAGGAGATGATGGTTGTTGTGGGTCAATGGAATTTTATACTTATGAAGGAGTGTATTGTCTGTCATGGATGCTGGGACATTTGTTAGCTATAACAGAAAGTGTAGCCATGATAGATGATATTCATAGCGGTGAGGAACAGATAGGCCTACCATATCGGCTTTGTAGAGTTGAGTGGTTTACTGTAGTTGCTTTGGCAATGAAGGTGGAGAATATTCTAGTCATAATGGCCAACTCTAAATCAATCACTAATATCTGTAACCACTGTGATCTTGGAAACAAAACCAAGAGACCACAAATTACAGAATTACTGCAGTCAGGATTACGTTTATTCGCTTAGAACATGTTTGAAAACTGAGTATGAATTTCACTGGTGCTGCTATTGGTAGAAAAGAAAATACACATCTAAAACAATAGTGCATCTAAAACAAGTGGACAAACATTTATTTGCAATGGGTAGTGAGCATACACATTTACATTTTATATAAAATTTATAGATTTAAATGCAGAGATTTTAGTGCACTAAATGTACCCTTTTATTGTGTCACTGTGTGCATCTCTGTTCAAATCAATTTAAATTGTTTTACTGCCAATTGAAAAATGTGTTAACATTGCCAATCCAAGTGTGACAAGGCATCGGTTAACATGCGGTCCCCCACTTTGTCTGTTCACAAAGAAATGCATTTAGATTTTCTTGAGTTATACAAAGCTGTTAAGAAAATTAATGTTGTTTTGAGTAAACGTCAAATAAAAAAATATATGTATACCAAAATCCCTATGCATTTACATCTTGTAACTTGTTGTGATGCGTCTTGTGAAGGATGAGACAAGATGCAGATGCAGGTAAAATCTACAGTGCATCCAGAAATTATTCACAGCGCTTCACTTTTTCCACAATTTGTTATGTTACACCCTTATACCAAAATGGATAAAATTCATTATTTCCCTTGAAATTCGACAAACAATAGGCTACCCCATAATAACAATGTGAAAGAAGTGTGTTTGAAATCAAGCAAATTTGTTAAAAAAATGAAATAAGCACATGTACTGTACATAAATATTCACAGCCTTTGCCTCCTGATTAGAGTACACTTGTAGCAAATTCAGTTGATTGGAAATGATTTGGAAAGGGACACACCTGTCTATATAAGGTCCCATAGTTAACAGAGCATGTCAGAGCACAAATTTAGACATGAAGTCCAAGGAATTGTCTGTAGACCTCCAAGACAGGATTGTATCGAGGCAAACCTTGGCCAAGCTGAGCGATCGGGGGAGAGGGGCCTTAGTCAGGGAGGTGACCAAGAACTAATGAGAAAAGCTCCAGCGTTTCTCTGTGGAGAGAGGAGAAACTTCCAGAAGAACAACCATCTCTGCAGCAATCCACCAATCAGACCTGTATGGTAGAGTGGCCAGACAGAAGCCACTCCTCATTAAAAGGCACATGAGAGTCTGCCTGGAGTTTGCCAAAAGGCACCTGAAGGACTCCCAGACCAAGAGAAACAAAATGCTTTGGTCTGATGCAACAAAGATTGAACTCTATGGCCTGAATGGCAAGCGTCATGTCTGGAGGAAACCAGGCACCGCTCATCACCTGGCCATTACCATCCCTACAGTGAAGCATGTTGGTGGCAGCATCATGCTGTGGGCATGTTTTTCAGCGGCAAGAACTGGGAGACTAGTCAGGATCGAGGGACAGATGAATGCACCAATGTACAGAGACATCATGCTGAAAACCTTCTCCAGAGTGCTCTGGATCTCAGACTGGGGCGAAGGTTCATCTTTCAACAGGAAAACAACGCTAAGCACACAGCCAAGATAAAGTAGTGGCTACCAGACAACTCTGTGAATGTCCTTGAGTGGCCCAGCCAGAGTCCAGACTTGAACCCGATTGAATATCTCTGGAGAGATCTGACAATGGCTGTGCACCGACACTCCCCATCCAACCTGATGGAGCTTAAGAGGTCCTCCAAAGAAAATGGGAGAAAATGCTTTAAGCATCATAATCAAAAAGACTTGAGGCTGTAATTACTGCCAAAGGTGCTTCAACAAAGGGTATAAGTAGTGATGGGGAAAAGGAGATGAAGTGCAGGTGCCCTGGAGGTGATTAAGGTGCGTTCGGGATGTGTCTCCCTGATTGCCGCGGTGGTGACCTCAGATTGGTGACCAGCATGTCTGACCTCCGGAGGGGGTAAGGAGGTGTAGGCGTGACACTTGTTGTATACTGTACATGGTTCTTATGTAGATTATAAATAAACTACAGTGTTGTTTTGAGTCGGCAAATCTTCTCTCCAGAAATGTGTAGCCCCGATGGGGATTCAAACTGGCTACAAATCAGAGTCTACAATACTACCAGCGAGCTCAAGCGAACAGGCTTTCACTATGTGAATTTCAAGGATAAGACTATGCAAGTACACATTTATTTTGATTTGTTTTGATTTTCAGAATGTAAGTTGTCAATTGTGAGAGATGTATTTCATGGATGTTTGTGGGAATAATATGTATTCTACAACTAGAGAAAACAGCTGTGTCACAACATCAAGGTGGCTATATAGACTCAGTGCTCCACAGGGTCAGTACACGTCATTGAGGGTTAACCTGTTACTGGTTGTTTACTGTGGTATAATTACCTTACCTGTAACTGCTACAAGAGGAATATACTTTGCCACCTGATACAGCGTTTGGACATTTTAATGTATGTCTGCAGAGAATGGTTCTCGTGTCCCACTGCATCAATGTGTTGTAAATAATCGTCTGGAGCAGGGTACCTTATGTTAACGATATAATTGTAATTTCAATTAGTAATAGACCGGGTGTGTAATCTTGTAGTTGCAGATGTGGTGATGTTTGAATTAACAGTTGGCTATATTAATTTCTAAAATGAGTTAAATAAATTCAAGAACTCCACTCCATGCCTCTGGTCTCTGGAGATTAGAACAGTCGGGCACGGGGGACCAAAGGAGGAGATACGACCAGGGTCTTCCCATGAACATTTTCAGGGGGAGCTATGGCGGTAGTGGTAGCTCTGTACCACCAGCTCGGCTACCACTCCTTCTCCTGTTCCACCACAACCTACTGACCTGTTGGACAGTGAGGTACTCTGGATGGCTACAACACCTCTACAACCAGTCCAGCAGGGCACCCGCCTAAGTCTTCTATCAAAGGGGCAACCTACTGAGGAGTTGCCTCAGCTGGGTGAGGAGCTGCCTTCACCAACTGCAGCGTGGTTTGAGGATATTCGACAACAGAAGCTGGATGAGGAGCTCCCACCTCCACCTTCACAATCTCTGCTGGAGTCTGCTAAGGCAGCCCCACCCAGGGGCGCTGTAAAGGGGGGGTAAACGATGACGATTCTCGGGGCCCATGACTAAGAGGGGGCCCAGAGAAGCCCGTCTCAGCTGTGTTGGGGGCCTTGTCAAGATTCTTTTCATGGGGCCCAAAATCCTTAGCAGCGCCCCTGGCCCCACCATCTGAGGCTGCAAAGGCCGCCCCGCATCCAGGTAGGAGGGCTGAGCCATCTGGCCACCGGCGGATTTCCCACATTTGCTGGTGACTAGTGGGGTGCCACTGTGGCCTGTGTGGATGGACCATCTCCCAATAAAGGTGGGTCTGTCCTCCCGCCCTCCCCTGCTTGTGTGCCTACTGGTAGAGCGTGGGGCGCCCTCCGGGACTTCGGCCTTCTTGTGGCCGAAGCCGCACCTCAGGGAGGGGGTAATGTCACAACATCAGGGATGATTAAATAGAGGTTGTGCATGAGCATTATATATAGACTGATTATTAGAATTGTGATGGACCTTTGATTGAAATGTAGATTCAAATATTATTGTTCCTTTGGGTAAATATGTTTTGGCACACCACCTTCTGGACATTGGAATATATAGTCAGCACTCGGTTACTCTTTACGCATGAATGGTGTTCCGGGTAAATACCCACACCGGTCGGTAATGAGTAATCAAGGTGGCTATATAGACTCAGTGTTCCGGAGGGTCAGTTTGCATCATTGAGGGTTAACCCCTGTTACTGGTTGTTTACTGTGGGATAATTACTTTACCTGTAACTGCTACAAGAGCAATATAAACTGATAGAGCGTATGTATTAATGAGTATTCACATTTAGGAAGTTGATACCTGTATGTCTCCAGAGAACAGTTCTTGTGTCCCACTACGTCAATGTATCGTATATAATTGTCCAGAGCAGGTTACCTTATCTTGACGACATAATTCTTAGTTCAATAAGTCCACATAATGGATGTGTAATCTTGTAGTTGCAGATGTGGTGTTGTTTGAATAAACAGTTGTCTCAGTTTATTGTGAGCTAAAATCAGCTTAGGCTTTATTAATTTCTAAAATGAGTTTAATAAATTCAAGAACTCCTCTCCTTGCATCTGATCTCTACTCTCCTCATAACCAACACCTTGTGACAGAGACCTTTTCAGTGTCCTCTTTCATTTCAGTGGTGGGGTACAATAACAATTATTAATGCTAAAGCATGAAGAAAGAAAGAAAAAATATCCTGAGGTAAATGTTACACTCCTAAAAGTAGAACAAATAAAGGAATTACTAATAATATGTTCATTATAATCTACAGTCATTTCAAATCATTGTCACCCTTAATTAAGATGAGCAAAAATTACTGTATGAAATGAACATCACAGGAAATTAGATTTTGAATGTTTTAAAGGTTCAATAATATATGTACTGTAATAAACCCCATGCTTAATCAGATATTAAGGAAACATGTTAAGCTGAAATACTATCTTTTCTGACAACAATGCTAATGTCAGCATTTCTTCTTTTTGAAATTTACATTCCATGATGGAATTTATGTTTATATGTTGGCCTGTGTGTTGTTATCAACTGCCCATTAACAGCACGACCAGGTTGACAGGCATACCTGTAAAAACGCAAACCTAGCGCGCTACAGCCATGGAAGCAGCAAATAAACGAACGAAATCAACAGAGATAGATTCTACCCCAAAAGATTCAGCATTTATCTAAACGACTACATGACCATAGACGTAGTAAAACACGGTTTGCTTGTCGTGGTTGCGCTGATCTTGTTTGCCACGTTAGTTTTGATTCTGGGGAGAAGGGGGCGGAGGGAGACGTTAAAATGGACTGCAGTACCCATTTTAACTGCTGGCTGTGCGTTTTACATATTGGACCTTTAATTAGCCACAATTGTGATTATATACATTACTAATTTTAGGGAAGCAAGTTACAAATTAAGTATTACAAATAGCGATGGCTAAACATATACAGTATTTTGTTTTAAACCTTTTTTCAATACATGAGGTTAATGTTTGTACAGATCTTTATTTATCTAATTTTCATCCAGGATGTACCACACACACATGCACACAAACCCAAACTAGGAGTTGGAGTAAATTACTATTTGTGGACGGATGGCGGCTAGCACTAATGGTGTCATATTTCTGGGGGGTGACTTTGACACGTGTCCAGGGAACAACTTTGCTCTTTTCTCTGTTCTAATACCCCAGCCGCATTCTCATCCATGTCGCCTGCGTGCCATCTGTTTCTGCCACCCAAGATGAGCGATGAGGGTAGAGAGGTGCAAAGGTACCTGAGTCTGATGCTACTACCCAATAGGATGTGGTTAGCGTTAGCGTCAAAGGCAGTGATCATAGGAAGAGTTAGTGTAATGCTAGGCACTAGCCAAGTTGCATGTTTCTCTGGGTGTTAATGAGATGTCGGACCCTCAAGAAATATCATTGGCGGGTCAAATGTGTCTCTGTCTTCCCCCGGAGACCACAGGGGTGATTTCTCAAAGTGGACCCTGTGAGAATAATGAGAAATGCAACTGTATTGGCATTCCTGACACTGAAGCCCACATGAGCTAAATTAATTCCTGAGAGGAACGTGTCAGAGCTGTTTGCCCGATGAGAGGGGAATGCCATAGACTTTCTGCTGTGAGTGGTTAAGGCCAGTCTGTTTGGTGTTTGTTGCTATACCCATCTCAAGTTCCCCTGATGAACATTAAAGATGCCTTCCACGATTTTAGGTAATATTTAGAATTTTTAAGCCTTCTGGTCCTAAAGAATGTGAATGTTGTTGCTATACCCATCTCAAGTTCCCCTGATGAACATTAAAGATGCCTTCCGCGATAGGTGATATTTAAACTATTTAAGCCTCTAGGTCCTAAAGGATGTGAATGTAGGTGCCCTAGAGCTAAAATGGGTCCCCACTCTGGACTTAGTTTATTTCCCCGAAGTGTCTAGGTTCATATTTTCTCTCTTCTTCTCCTGTGTTTAGAGGTTGTGCTCACCCTGCAATCTCATTAGAAGTCACCATATAGCTCAGGTTTGATTGACAGCTCTGTCAATGGGACTTTCCCTACGTTAGCAAACCATATGTCACACATCTGTTAAGAGAATGCCTGCAATGGCCAAGAAACTGTTGGGTTTCAAGCAAACTACGGTAAGATGATGATTCTACTTAGATTGTGCATATAATATAGACAATATACTACACATCCAGACTAAAATGGGGAGGCTAAAAATAGTTTTGCAATTATGTACATTGCGGACTGTAACTTTAACTGATCAAAGAGGGGAAAATGATTTTATCATTCAATACAGTTGAAATAATCAAGATTTTATATTAAAAAAAGGATTGTTTCAAAATAATTACCCACGAACCAAACAAAGTATTAATTATTGAATTATATTATAAAATTTGTGTCTGTGTACAAGTACAACTTTATAAATAACTATTGCAGCGCAATTTCACGGAGTCGGCAATTTCCCTTTAAGTAAATTGTTAGTGAGTGAGTAGTTGACAAATGATTCTGTGAAAATGCAACCCACATTCAGAACTGAGCTCATCTTCCATAAAGTTGTTCAGATTCAGGTTTATCTACACTCTGGAAATGTGCCGATTAATTTTGCTTCAGTTTGTAAACACTTGATTACCACCCAGAAAAAGTTATAATGTTTGGTGCAAGAGCAAATGTATTACATTTTGCATTCATCTGTTAGTTCTGCATTACAAGCATACACATTAAAAAGGATAGGTTAATTCAGTAAATTGATTGAAATAGAAAAGAAGGTGATGATTCTAATTTTTCACCCTTTTCGTAATGAGTGGCTTGTACGTTGAGGGAATGAGGAAGCAAATGCGAGTTGAAAAGTTACTCAAATATTTAGTTAGAAAAACAATAAAATTACAGTGCAACGCACAGCACTACAGCACAAGTTACCAACAACAACCAATGAAGCACACCTGACCTGAAGTGAGTATGTATAGGGGAACTCATCACCAGAACTGTGTGAGTGATAATAACCTAAATACAGACAGGTGCGTGTTTCACAGAGAAAATGGACGTCCAGAATGAAATGGTTTTGTGAATGTCCAAAATGGCCACAGGGGGGTGCCCAACCTACGGAACGTCACTCCAGCCAAGACCCAGGCTGAGGGGATGTTACACTTTTTCCTCTCTCTCTAGTCACTTGTCTCTATGTACTCCTCTCCTGACATGATCCCTCACCCTTTTTCTTTTGTTTTTCTTCTGACAGTCAGAAAATGAGGTCATACACACCTACAAGGCTGTGAGTCAGGAGAGAGACTTGGGCCAGCAGGAGAGTAACCAGCTCCTAGGCAAACTGGAGAACCTCGAGCAGGTCCTCAAGGTGACGATCGGTCTGTTCTTACATCCACCAGTCCATTCATCTGTCCATACATCCGTCTGTCCTTCAGTCCTTCCTCCATTTCCTACATAGTGTGGTTCTGTCACCTCAACAGTACGCTCTGTCAGCCCATCATGAGATATGGATGGCAAACCAATATTAGTGTAAAGTATATTTAATTACAGTGCAGACTTGCTAAAGACAGTTTGGACGTTTTCATTTATTAAATCTGATTATGTCAGGAAATGCAAATTGCCGGTTGTAACAAAACCAATGAAACCATGGTTGAAGTCTAGGCCATCAGACACCACACTTATTAGTGCTAATTGTACTCAAATATAGATTTAGCATTAACTATCCCTTTCAACTTTTCAAAAAAAAATATTTGACAAATATGTATATTTATAAAGTCTATCTTTTCAGTAATAGGATCCATTTTTCTTACCATTACAAGCTTAGAAGCACTTGGTGTGAGACACAGGCTTTGTCGTCTGTTTTGCAGGTAATTATTTTTCATCACATTGTTATATGCCAATAGCAATCATTAGCAGTCTCATATTGGCATGAAATAGGCTTCCCAATACAAATCACTGCTTCCCTCCATTTCATATTGATTGTCTGTTTGAGAGGAGTGGCTATATTTGAGTGAAAATGTCACCGTCTGAGGAAATCTACTCCTGCTTTCAAAAAAGAAGTGTGTGTTACTTTCTCATTGCTTATTGATTCATACAGATGGGAAGATTGCATGTTGGCGAGAGATGAGAAGGGAGAAAGCAGAGTAAGACTGAAAAGGAAAATTGTAGAACTAAAAAAGAGAGCCAGGAAATTTCCTTTCAAACCAGTCAGGGATAATAGTTGACTTTCCTTCACCAAACAATGGCAACACCATGTTACCATAATTGTGATATTTTGTTGTTTATTCCCAGAGGCAGATTCACTGACACAATATGGCCATAAAATCAGAATACGTGCAGCCATTAGTAAATGGAGAAGTAGCTTATTTTTTCAAGATAATGATGGTAGCAGTGACAGTACTGATGACAGTGATTGTAATAATCACACGGCTGTGTTTGAGGGTGGACTAACGGGGCAGATCATTTTGAAGTTTGTGAAGACGCTACCATTTCTGAGTAAACCATCTGACAGCTCCTCAGTCAGCCGATCCTCATGAGTCTCCAGCAGAGCTTAAGACTTGTGATTATGCTAAGCACTGCCTGCCTGGGACCACTCTGGGGGAAAGAGGCTTTTCCTCTTCCAGAAAGAAAAGTATGAATGTTGGCATTTATAAGCTGCTTTATGTTTTAAAGCTTCAAGAAACTTCTTATGTCCCTAACTCTACCTCATATCAGTTGCTGCTTCTAATGCTCGAGACAGCCACAATGACTCTGCTAATTTGGGAGTGGGCAGACTTTAGTTTTTTTGTGACTGCATGATGAATCACTGAGTCAGACTACGTATAATATCACTGTAACACAAGTATACAAACTACATTGCAAGTGATACGCCTTGAATGGAAAATGAGAGCATCCTTGGTACTATTGGCTTTTCCTTCCACAGTATGTACAGTCATTAAGAGCTACCATCCTGTAGGTATTCACTCCAACCACACATAATGTAGCCTCATTCAGCATATCAACCAGCTTATTATTACAGTCAGGCTTGCAACATTTGGGCTGGAGTAAAAACAAATGGCAGAGTAGCTCTCCATGACCAGGGTAGGATATATTAGATCAGTGTTTTTCAAAGTATGGGTCCCGACCCACCGGTGGGTCGCGTGAGATTAAAATTGGGTCGGCAAATATGTTTTCATAATTATTTTGTCATGGTTCTTTCATGATTAAAATGTTATAGTTGACAGTACACTTCCACAGCCACATGGGGCAGTGTACTGACCTGAGCAGTTGTTTAGGTCAAGCAAGTCCTAGAGTATGATTAACACATTGTGAAGAACACGGACGAATCGCGGAATCCAGACATTAACGTGCAATTCAACAAAATAAAAATATAAAAAATCCTAATCTTAAAATTCCAATATAGCCTATTCACATGAAGTTATAATTACCACCCCATATCGCCTATTCTGAAAGTAATGTGAATTTGTAAGCGCATTTTCACCCGAATGCGGTGTGTGTGTGTCTTCCAGCACGCGCCTCTATTGCGAAGTGCTTGTATCACTACTTCCTTTCCTTCTACACTACATTCCCTAAAAAGAGACAACACTGTTTCTTGGGAGTTCGTGCGTAACATTAGGCTACTTCAGTGAAAAATGTAATAGCGAACTCTCACGGAGGGAGGGAAATTTGTGCAAAGAAATATGAAATTGTATATGCAATGTGCGTTTGTCTACTGAACATAGCCAGCATGCGCTTTTAACATATCGCTCCTATCTAACGCACGTCATAAAAGTATGTAGTCCATTCTAAATTGTCCAAAAACACAACGTTCGTTTTTCTCCGTTTCACTCACTTATCCAAATGCTTATGAAAATGATTAGGCTACTATTTAAAAGGGAAACAAGGACGAATATCAATAATTTGTCTATGTATATAAATCGCTTGAAGTAATTACCGTAGTCTCGCTCATTGAATTGGACAAAAATAAAACAGATTTTACAGGGCCCTATTGGCTTCCCTACATCAGACAAAATAACCTGTATGTTAAAAAAAGGTGTTCACCCAATGCGCTAGTCGTTAAAAGTAACAAAAATAATTGCCATTTATTACAGTTTTCCAAACGTTTATTTGACTTTAGTTTCACATAGCTAGTTAAAACGGCATCATGGATATTTTTTATCTGAATGCGAGTAAATTAATACGAGTTATCTAATGTTTGTGGGAAAACCACATCGTCTTGGTTATTTTGGGGATTTAAACATGTTTTTATAAAACACAGGTATGTGGTGATAATACTGTCAATATTGAGAAAATTAATGTTGTACCTATTATTATTCTGGTGACAATTAGAACGTATGTATTTTGTTAATACCCCTACATACAAATCAAATGATAGGAAAACGGTATATTTGCTTTTCATGACATTTGGGTCACGATGGTTTGTAATTTTGAAAATGTGGGTCGCCGGAAAAAAAGTTTGAAAAACACTGTATTAGATGTATAGTTTACCTCATTGTAATGGAGAACTGTAATGTTTGAACGGTTGTACAATCTCTGTAGTCCATTTAGTGGTTATATAGGCAGAGTTGCCAGACTAGTAATAGACTGTGTTGTGACTTGTTATCTCCAGCATGTGATCATATAATCACAGTATTGTGACCTGTTCTTTTCAGCATATTTTCATCTATTCTCAGTGTTGTAAACTGGCTCTCCCCAGCGTATGACCACGTACATACATATACATTTACACTGTATCATCACATTGTACTGTAACCCTTTATGCTTTTTAAAATGCATTATTCGTAAAATTGATTTGATGTGTTGTCCCTAGCATATTACGAACCATATGAAGTGTTATAACATGTTGTCCACAGCATATTACCATATATTCAGTGGTATGACCTGCATTTCCCAGCATATTACCATATATTCAGTGTTATAACATGTTGTCC
>JACXGM010029282.1:0-13723 GCA_016801145.1 Umbra pygmaea
TTTAATATGTCTGGGATTTGAAGCCATGTAGCATCATCCACAATTAGTTGTGAAGACATTGTACTCTAGATTGAGTTTTATTGGTGAGCTAATTATGATAAATAAATCTCTATTTTAGGCTACACCGCAAACGCGTTTGTTTAATATTATTATAACATTAACTAGCTGACTAACAAAGGGAGCTTGTTATCACAAACTTTCAGTGGCTTAAATGCAGGATAATGCATGAAATTACATCCAGTTATTTATCTGACAATATACCCTAAATAGTGTCTGAAACGGGTAACCTAATCAACGCTGCTGGCATCAGGAGGGCTGTTGTCTTGATGGCACTTAAAAAACTGGCGGATATCCATTTTTAAAATCCATTCATTACATGAGAAGCGATGTTGTGTAGGCTGGAGGCGGGGCGCTGTGTCGTGACGACATCTCCTCATTCTCAATACCATAATGCAGTGCAATATGGATAGACTTTGTCTAAGCTTTAACAACCAATGAAACTAATGAACAATATGAAACTGAAACAACATAAGCTTAATTTAGAATGGCTTAGGAACGATAGGCTATTTAGAGGTGGATAAACGCAATTTATAGGTGGATAAATGCACTTTGGAGGTGGGTAAACGCTATTTCTAAATTCCGGGAAGTGCGTAAATGGCGTTTATGTGCGTTTAGCCTCCTACATCCCTGTATATATGTGTGTGTACTGTGTATATATATATATGTATGTGTGTGTACATATATATATATATATGTGTGTATATACAATGCAATAAAATGCAAATTAATTTTTTCAAAATCATAAAATGTTATTTTCTGGATTTTGTTTTGGATTCCGTCTCTCACAGTTGAAGTGATAAAAATTACAGACCTCTAAATGCTTTGATAGTAAGAAAAGCTGCAAAATTGGCAGTGTATCAAATACTTGTTCTCCCCACTGTATATATACAGTATGCTCCGATTCCGGTGTCCGAGTGTCCGTATGAATTGACGTGAAGGATCAGGTTGGTACAAGACAGGGGCTTTGTGAAACGAAGCTTCAACTTACAGAAAGCCTGGTCCGCTGCTGGGGTCCAAATAAAGGGTTGAGCCAGAGAGGTGAGAGCCGCCAAAGGGGCGGCCTCCTGACCGTAGTTGCGTATGAATCGCCTGTAAATATTAGCAAAGCCAAGGAAACTTTGTAACTTCTTACGTGACTACGGTCTCGGCCAGTCCAGCACTGCAAACACCTTCGCTTGGTCCATTTCGATGTGGCCCTCAGCTGCTATGTAAAACACAATTTTCTGCCTTAAAAATAGGCGGATTTTCCAGCAGATACAGAAGGACTTGACAGACATGCTGGACATGAGTGGTGACATCAGGGGAGAAGATCAAGATATTGTCTAGATAAATAAAATCTCTCAGTACATCATTAATTAAATTCTGAAACACTGCGGGAGCGTTTGTCAAGCTCATCCCCCTCTTTTACACGAACAAGATGGTAAGCATTACACACGTCCAGTTTGGTGAACATGGTGGCTCCCTGAAGTGCGTCAAAGGCGTGAGAGTTAATGAGGGGTAAAGGATAATTAGTCTTAACTGTGATGTCATTCGAACCCCGAAAATCTATATAAAGGCACAGGCCCCCATCCTTCTTATCAACAAAGAAGAACCCAGCCCCCAGAGGAGAAGAAGAAGGGTGAATATGACAGCCAGAGCTGTTTGGATGTAGGATTCCAGTGCCTCCCGTTCAGTTGCAGAGATGCTATACAGCTTGTATTTGGGAAT
The DNA here is from genome assembly GCA_016801145.1 of Umbra pygmaea. Classification (NCBI taxonomy): domain Eukaryota; kingdom Metazoa; phylum Chordata; class Actinopteri; order Esociformes; family Umbridae; genus Umbra; species Umbra pygmaea. The sequence continues at coordinate 1,768 of JACXGM010029282.1, forward strand.
GTAGAGCCAGGGATTAATTTGATTGCATAATATTAAGGAGGGTGAGGAGGAAGAGAGAGAGCCCAGTCCACACTGAATACCTCCTCAAGATATTCCATGGGCACATTGGGCAGGTCAACGAGTGGAATGGGAGTGTCTGGTTTGTACATGATAAGGAAACTGATATCCTCATAGTGATTGCCAGAGAGCTTTAGTTTCATCGGGCTGGCTCTGGTGGTTGTATGTGGCAGTAGTCTGCCATCTATGGTCTTAGCTTCTATTCCCTTCTCCAGTGTAACAGTGTGTAGGCCCAATTGTGTAACACCAACTACTGGAGAGACTGACCTTGGAACAGGATGGTTGCCTGTAGGGTAGTTCTGGTCCTGGAGGAAGGGACTGACTTTGTTTGACTCGCTAAGGTCGTCCCGGTACCTTGCGAGCCTCCTCGTTTTCCGGGTTATGGGGACAAGATGACAGATAGTGACCTGGCTCCCCACAGTATAGACAGCATTTGTTGTCCATACGTTGTCTTCTCTCTGTCTCCGTAAGACGGGACCAACCGATCTGCATGGGCTCGGTCTTGTGGTCTTTACAGGGGGGTGCCGAATTGGTGGGTGCACTCATACCTTCTTTATCGCCTCCTGGTGGTCAGGTTGTGGGTGGTGAACATCTCTCTCCATGCCGTTTCTGCCTACGGCATTCCCGCATTCTTTTATCAATACACATAGAAAGAGATATAAAATCTTCAAGTGAAACTGGTTCAGGAGAGGAAACAAGCTCTTCCTTGATGATACAGCCAGCGTATGGAAGGTGGTAGCGTATTCTGCCACACTATGACCTCCCTGTCACATGGACAGTAAACGGAATAGTCCAAGACTTTCCTCATCTCCACAGTGAAGGTGACATAGGAACATAGAAACCAGCCTCTAGCTTTTCCCACACAGCCGCTGCCCATTGCAGCACTTCACCGCCCAGCAACCCGATGACATAGGCGATCTTGGATCTTTTATTGGAATACGTATGAGGCTATTGATCGAAAACTAGCCCACATTGTAACAGGAAGGTGCAACATTCCCCTAAATCCCATTGATACCTAGCAGGTGAGGACACCCATGGCTCCCGAAGACCAGCAGGCTAGGGAATAGGCTGATCCGGAACTGCTGGTGGTGATGGCACAGGTGGGGGTGTGGGCTGACTGAACTGTATATGCAGAGACGAAACACTTAAGGATAAATCTTGAAGGGTAGCCATGATTTATTGTAAAGTGGTCCCATGGCGTCCTAACATGGCGCTTTGGAGTGTTCACAGCTTGTCAATTGGACACAGGTAATGAAATAAAGATATTGACATTTAGTTGTACGTTGGATTAGTTGATAGTTGCTAACAGAACAGTATTGGAAGTGTAGCAATGATTCAGGGAGAGAGACAGAACAGTTGTGAAGTGATGGCTTGGGTAATGAGTCTGAACAGGTTTGGCTTGGTGGTGGACAGACAGTGGTTAAATGGGCCGGGGGTCTCCGGGGCTCAGCCCCGCCACATAAGCCTACTTGTTTGTGTCTGCTTGCAGTAGGCTGCCTACTGAAAATAAGTCACATAAGGTTTGATTAAAGTTATGCTCTTGAATACATGATATTTCTGACAATAAATGAAAGATTTTGGAAATGGCATGTGTATTTTGTCTTGGCGGAGCTGAGATGTGAACAATCGAAACACCTGTATTCTTGTTAAAAAACTCAACCTAACTTTACAGCAAACCACATTGTTTACAATCTATAACTATCATAAAATATTTCTGGACTTTCGACCTTAAAAGCAATGTTCCAAACGCTGAAATCTATCTGATTTTGAATCCACTGGCTACCTAGATGTTCACAGACATCTGATTTGTCTTTGTACACTCAGAGATTCCATAATTAATGACATTACATTTTGTTGCATCGCTATGCCCAGAGATGGGTCCGTGTATGAAGTGGTCATTTCCGTTTTAGATTTAGTTGTGTTTTGTAAAAATAAAAACGTTGTTTGTAAAAACATTCACTTGTAAGAATATGTGTGTTTTATAAGAATAGAAACCATATCATTTTTTATTGATTCTTGTAAGTCAATAATGACATAAACTACAAGCATGCATACCCTGCATGCATTGATTGACTGCCAGCTCTTATTGTAACCATATCATGCCATTTGTATGAATATGTGTGTTTTGTAAGAATAGAAACCATATCATGTTTTTATAATTATTTATATGATTAATTTTAATAGATGTACTGCACATCTGTGCACAATTGTGAAGGACACTTGGGGTCCTCTTACAAAATATTTAATAGCTAATTGGCTGTTGACTTTATTATTCTAAGATTTTAGACATGTGTTGTCCTCTTTTGGGGGACATGATTAAAAGTGTTTCCAGGACCTTATCTCAATATATGGCTTTTTATTTGGATTTAAAATATAATGTAGAATCTTTTAAATGCAAAAAGACATCTTGTCCCATATTCACTGTGTACATTGTAAATATATTTTTAATTTCCAAAAAATTTAAAGTCTTTCCATTTCAAAAAAATCAACCATATGTATCTCCTTGCTTCAGGTCCAGTGTAACAAGAGGTTAACATTAGTGGTTAATCTCATTGTCAGTCGACCATCGCGCACTGCTCGCGCATGCACATCTAGGTAGGCTTATATTATATTTTTTGATGAATGATCCTGGGAGATCTTTAGTTGCACAGGATGTGGAAGTGCAAGAACGTTCGAGATTACCTTGCACCGCTTTGAAAAAGAAAATCTCATGAGTTTTGGGGCATACCCCTGGACCCTCCTAGGGATAGCCCCCCCACATAACAAATCCCAATTTAACCCCTGTGGACAGATGTCACACGGAGCAGGGTGGCAGGCTGGTAGGTTTCCGGCACACAGAGTTAGCATGGCAGGCGGGTAGACAGTGAAGCTCGGGATGAGACAGCAGAAAGGTGGTTCAGGAAACCCACAGTAGAGGGATAAGCAGGTCGAGTGTATGGATGGACAAATGAATTGGTCCTGGAGTGCCAATGGAAATAGCAGGATGAGTAACTAGGCATGACAAACTACACAACATTGTAAATAGAGTATGCTCTGATGAAGGCTTGCAGCCGAAACGCGTAAGCAACTTATTTATATTATTTTCAATTGCCTCCATGTGAATATAGCAATATTGGTGCTCAACTATATTCTGTCCATTAGAAGTAGGTGTGCAACCTTGCTCCGTCTTGGAGTATTAAACCTCAGTATACACAACATTGTACTTTTCAGTTACTTGGTGAGTTCACAAGTTTTGGGAAGTCCCTAATTAAGACAAAGTCAGGTAAATGGATTTCATACCTTAACAGTGACCTATAAAACAAATTGAAAGAGTAAAGAAAATATAAATCATGATGTATGTTACTTTTACAGTAACTGCTCCATTGCTTTCTCTGACATGCTCGGGCTTTGTGTCCTTTAAGACCACATTTGAAAAACACTATGTCCGCGCTTTCGGCTCCACGGTCACATGCACTTGCCTTGGTAGGTTTCCTATTCGGGTATTCTTGTGCCTTCATGACATTGTCGTCTTCATGACAATCTTCTCCGTGTCCTCAAAGATTCTTTATTTTGTTTTGAATTTGGCAAAAGGCATCGACTCTTCACTTTGTGTGACATGATAGCAAAAGGTTTGATTGATTCTGGCAGTGCTTTCAAAACCATTAATACCAAGAGTCCATCACTTGCCTCACCTGCGTTTGTCAATGCTGTAATGGCTGTCTCTGCGTGTATGACGTATTCAGTCCCACTCTCACTGCTCGAATTTGTGAAGTCAATTCAGTGTACAGACTAATTATACGTGGCTTTCTCTTGCCTGCATAATAGTCTCTTAAACTTAGACATTCTCTGTATTTTTTATTAAATTGGAAGAAAATTCTTACAGCACCTGGTATGCCCAGGTGGTCTCCCATCCAAATACTTACCAGGCCCGACCCTGCATAGCTTCCGAGATCTGACGAGATTGGCCGTACTCAGGGTTGTATGGCCGTAAGCGAATACTGAATTGTAACAAAGTGCTCATATCACTGATGTCAAGCCCTTTTAAACTTAAAGAGATTCTCTGTATTTTTTATTAAATTGAAAGAAATTGCTTGCCACACCTGGTATTCCCAGGCAGTCTCCCATCCAAGTACTAACCAGGCCCGAACCTGCATAGCTTCCGAGATCTGACGAGATTGGCCGTACTCAGGGTTGTATGGCCGTAAGCGAATACTGAATTGTAACAAAGTGCTCATATCACTGATGTCAAGCCCTTTTAAACTTAAAGAGATTCTCTGTATTTTTCATTAAATTGGAAGAAATTGCTTGCCACACCTGGTATTCCCAGGCAGTCTCCCATCCAAGTACTAACCAGGCCCGAACCTGCTTAGCTTCCAAGATCTGACAAGATCGGGTGTACTCAGGGTGGTATGGCCGTAACCGAGTATAGAAGTGTAACACAGTCCTCATCACTGATGTCCTGCCCTTTTAAACTTAAGATACGTAGGGCTTTCCTCCCATTGTCTGCTGCTTCCCTCATTATCGGCAACAAACCTTTATCATCCAAAAACTGGATTAGCTCTGCATAGGCCTCTGCATTTTTCTCGCTGTCTCCTTCAACATTGGTAGGCTCATTCAAAATTGTTTTCTTTAGCCCTTGCAATCGAAGGTGGCCCAAAATTTTTGTCTCCCACAGTTAATAATTATTTTCATCTCCATCAAACACTAGCCGTAACCAATGGCTACCCAACTCGGTGGTTCGTCTACTCATGGTGCAAGCATGGTATGGTCTTCACCGAAAACAGGTATTTGTTGGTCAATGGTGCGATCACTTTCTGATGCCTCAAGATAGTAATACACCCAGAATTATCCTGAACACAGCTCCCTGTTATACCAGCACGCCCATGGGCGCAAATATGGGCGCAGGTGCATTTGCTATTTAAATAACATGGGCACTGGATTGACACCTGCGTCAGTCTTAAACTAGCAAAGACACTTGCGTTTGGGCTTTGCGCTGCATTGCGACGGGTGCAAGATATGGCCCTCCATGTTTGGGTTCCTAAAAATGAATGGAGGAGTAAATGGCACCCAGAACCCAGGAAAATATAGTTTTCATTTATTTTTGGGTTGCGTCATCGATTTCAAGAAACTCATTGTTGCCTATTTTTCCAAGCATGCTTAAAGGAATGATTGTGACCACATTTTTGTAATAAAGGGTGTGTTGATATGCAAATTCTAGGGGTTGTGCACAAACACTGACGCTAGGAATAAGTGGTATATATCAGTGGTGATTTCTTACCAGTGTGCATAAAATGGTTGTAGAATTGTTTGATATATTTCACTACATTCTTAGTCTTGCTTGTATTTCTTTTGACTCATGTCTATTCACAATCTGACCTGTTTCAGGTCTGTTTTATTTACCATTTAAAAAAACTTTGTAGAACCATGCATATGCTTCCATGCATATTCAATATGTGACATAACAGCAACAACAACAGCAGAAATAAAAAAGAAATAAATCAACTCCTTTTATACAAAATGGTCATTTGTCTTACAATGAATATGAACCAGACAGAGGTATGCCATTTTTTTCATAAAAGCAAAGCATTATGTAAATTATGTTAACTCATTTAGTATCTTCCTCTCTATTTTCAAGCTTGGTGGTATTTGCATTATGAAACTGCAGATACTGGAGAAGTTATTAGGATAAGCATTCGATAGAGTTATCAATGGGGAAATCTACTTTAGTCTGTCGCACACACTGAAAGACAAATTAATCTTTAAGCAAGACAACAGCAATAGAAAGCCAAATCTACACTGCACTTAGTTGCTTACTAAGAAGAAATACTAATTCCCAAGTGGACTGAAACATGCTAAAAAGAATCCATAGCAAGACTTAAAATTGGTATTTAGCTATTCTCCCCAAACACCTTGATGGGCTCAATCATAAGGAATGGGATAACATGTTGTATACTCTTAAAGTGTTGTCCACAAATACTTACAGTTTTAATCACTGTCAAATCTGTTTCTAACTTGTATTAACAAAGGATGGGGTGCAAAAGCATACTGTAGGTGTAGGGATGGGACAGAGGGGACATGGTGGGGTGAATACTTATCTAAGTTATTGATTTTTCTATTTTATTTGTATTTATTTATTTCATGCGTGGAGGAAAAAACTATCATTTACATTTCACTGCACAACAAAATATGCATTTTAACCACTGTAAGTGCTGTGTGACCAGTAATGACAAGTGAATTGGTTATTTTTGTACACGTGTGGAAAGTCTAGCAGGTAACATAACCTTCAATAACGACTGATCCCTGGCCTTAGCCTCTCTATCCAAGGAGTTCTAAACGAGGTAAAGTTAGTTTTATAATGGACATTGGGCATTCAGTGGACATTTGTTTTTCCGCCTGCCAATAGTTATTAAATGAAGCATTCCAGGAATATAAAAATTACATGTTCTGAATAAGGGAAGATAAATCTTCAATCCACAGCTTTCATTTTTTCAAGAGTTTCTTTTCATATTGATTTTTTTAAATAAATATTTTGAAATTCAATAACGCCTGCAAAATGTTTGTGGTGATGATAAAAATCATATTTTCTGAATCGGGGAAGGCTGGACTACAATCCATAGATTTTTTTTCAGACTTTAAATTTTGTTTTTGGCTAGAACAGTTGATGCTCAGTAGCGCCACCAGAATGTTAATGATGATCATAAAAGTGATATATTCTGAATTGGGAGACGATGGACTACAATCCACAGATTTACATTTTTCTAAATTTTGAACAAAGTAATTTCCTAATCAACTACACTTGCATAATAGTGATACCCAGAGTAGCAGGCTATATCACTTATTGCCCAGAAGGTGGTGCGCCACAGTCCCATATTCAACTCAAATTGTTCATAATATTTTGAAAAACAAAAATCTGTGGATTGTAGTCCATCGTTCCCGATTCAGAATATATAACTTTCATCATCACCACTAACATTGTGGTGGCGCTATTTAGCTTTTTTCTAGCCCAAATTTTTGTTCAATATTTTGAAAAATGAAAATCCATGGATTGTAGTCCATCGTCCCCTGATTCATAATATATGATCTTTATCATCACCATTAACATTTTGTAGGCGCTAATGATTTTATTTTTTCGTTTTTCAAATCAAATATGTATAAGGGACTGTTCTTTCTTTATTTAAGGGGCTACCGGAGGAGTTTTGGGATCTTTTGTCAAAATAGACCTGACCCTCCCTTCGCCAGCAATACATTTTTCTATGACCCTCCAAAATGATTGGGAAAAGAGACATGACTCTCCCCAACAATTTATGTATGCCTTCTGTACTAGTTTGCCCTTGGCAACGATGTACAGATAGCAACTGTTTTTTACAACAATGACTTAATCTTTGCTTATCTTACACATCACACTCCATCAAGATGGTAGCCATTTCAGAAGATTTACTCACTAACATTGTTGTAGAAACACAATAAGCATACCTGCCAACCTTCAGAAATGTTTATGTGTACCACTTCAGCGCGGACACAGCATTTCCACAGCATTTGGGAAGTGGGCATCCCACCATTTCAATAAGCCCACAAAAAACAACATATGCACACTTATAAAATTACTTATGTAAATTACTTGTATATTAAATGATAGAGTGACTACTCTATTAGGGCCCTTTTCCCATTGCTTGTTATTCAACAACCAAAAAATTGCAATCTCTTGTCTGAGAGTCTTATGAAATCCTAAAACTGACTATACTCAGTGGCAATTTTAACCATAGAATTAAATGAAAACATACCATTAGGGTCTGCTGTTATTAATATTAATAGAGGTTAGGGCACTCCAATTATAACATTTCCAATTATTGGGATAGATGCTGTGGCAGTCTCCAGTTCATGTAGTTTTTTCTCCCGTGACGTTTGCAATCTAAACAGAAGGGCTGTGTGTGTATTATAGTCAATCCTGCAATTATATTTTTATTAAATAGTAAGTCTGCTTCATCATCCAACATCACTAGCACCTCCTTATATCAGCTAAGACTTGCTGCACTAACGTGAAACATTGCTGTACATAACGTGCTGTCACATAAATCACACAAGTGTGCAAGCACTAAATAGGACTATGCATTTTACAACTATAGCTATTTGTGTCTTTTTAATGAGCAAGGTCTCTCTACAGCTAGTTGACTAAAAGCTGGGAAGTTAGTTAGCTGCACAAGTGCTATGTAGTTAACCTACCTGCATTATTAACATCAGTTACTGTAGCTCACTACCTAGCTACCTTGTTAAGATGTCAGCAGAAAAGCTAGCAAACTATCACTGCATGAAAAGTGGGATTTTCGTTCCCGTAAATGCCCGGAAATCTCTCTAATTTTCGGCAGTTAATGACAATTTACAGCCTGCAAACGTCGCATTCATCTGTGCCACATATTGACGGAAACGAACCATGACGTATGTGGAGAGCTCACGGAGGGCCCTATTGGCTCTAATTAGTATATGAATAGCAGCAAAACGGCGCCTGGTCTGAACTTCCTCAATCAGAGCTAATGGCTTTACTTAGCATATGAATAGAAGCAAAACCGCACCTGGCCAGAATGTCTGGCATGGCTTGAGTTTCCTCACTCAGTATTGGATGAAACCACGACTTTTAAACAAGAAAATCACTCATGATTGGTTGGCAGATGTGTCGCTATTGGTCACCCTGGGTCATTATAAATGTAAATCCCAATAATAAAAATGCATATATATATATATATATATATATATATATATATATATTTATTAATATGATAGGCTATATATATATTCAATATAATAGCATATGTCATTGTTATCCTATGGACTATACCATTATTACCATCAAGGACATGAATGAATATATTGAGGAAAGGAAAATTATTAAGTTTATTCAAAGAGCTTTATTATCACAAACGCAAACACAACTATGTACAAAACATAGGAGATCTGCCTACACAACAAATGGGAAGCTTAGCAAACAGAGCCCAAAATCCTACAGCACGGCGAAGTGTCTGTCTGCCGACTCAGAGCTTTAGGTAACTAGCGGCATTCTGTCTGAATTCGGGTCATTTTGCACATCTATTAATGCATCTGAAAAATAGTCACATTGACCAAAAAAATCTATTCTAATCCAATAGTCTTACCCTCTTTCTTCTCGATCGACTCCGAGCTGAACTTTTCGCTTCCGCCGCTGGTTGTTTGTACCTGGAGAGCCTGCGTACTGTCGTAATATACACACAGCTGAAAAACAATTAAATGAGAGTGCTATGAATAAAAAAAGTCATTCACAATAAAGGTTAATTACACACAAACAAACAAAAAAATGCATGGTTAAGCTTGGTATATATTAACGTACACATTTCCTTATACAGAAGAATGAAAGCATATTTTTTAAATCTTACCCTTGCTCCGGTTCGTAGCGCCTACAATTTGTCTCCGATTTGTGAAGACAACGTACTGCTTCCTGTAAATTACAAGACCAAAAAAAAAAACTTTTATAAAACAACTTACACTGGATCTGCTCACTTATTCTTTTACAAAGCTACCAGTCTACTTCTAGCTTGGGCTACTTAAAAAAGCTTATATACATATTCTTACCGAAATCTTGGGATTTTTCACCAGTCTTCTCTTCTTAGAGTTAGTATCTTCCACACAAGTATTCGACTCCAACCTATCCTCCATCGACAGCAACCTGGAATGTACTGCAGTGAACTGCTTATTCACCACGACAGTAAGCTTACGAGACAGCCCACTGATAGCATTCATTGTTAGACCTCAACAGTCCCGCCCACAGCATACTTCGGATGTAAGAATACAATAACATTTCTCAATTGACAAGACTATAAGCTTTAAAACCAGCTACGACATGACTAAGCGTTTGCATATGCTCATATAGATGCCAAAAGTTCATGGGGCACCAACCTTGTTTTGAGATAAATGTGTAAAATGTGTATTTTATTTGCATGGAGACAAACTCGTGGTTACCATGGAAATGTTAACTGACCCCGGAAAAAGCCTTTGTGTAGGTTCATAGATTATATCTGTATGTTGGATAGATGCTTTGTTACAACACTTTTCCTGGATGAAATTTAGTTCATTGCATCCATCATAGTCTGCAGTTTCATAATATTATCTTATGTCCAAGCTGCTTGACATAGTTTTCAAGTAATCACGAAAACAACAGGCCTTATTTTTTTTTTTTTCACACTGCCTGCTCTTAATACATCCATGGCCTGCTCCTATCAATACGTTCTAAGATTCTAAACCATCAACTACGTCACAATGGCAAATTTACTAGCATAAGCAAACGTTCTTTATGTATTTTAAATAGATCTTCTGAGAATGACATTTAATATTCAAACCATCTTTAAACACTGAAAACATGGAAGTCACAAGACTGAAGAAAATACCTTGGCGCCTCAGTGAACATTGCAACACTGAACTCTGTCATACACAGTATTTTGACCACAGGAATCGCTATTTCATAAATTGAGTTTAATAACAATAAGTTAATAATAAGTTGAATAACAACAATAGGACAATTGAAGTCCAGATTGAGGCAATTTCAGAAGAACCAACATCTTCATATGCCATGGACATGTGCATTTGATGCTGAATTTGCCAGTGTTTTAATTGTTAATGTTGTGTCAAAAGGTACTGCATTCAAACATGTCATTGCACAACTGCACATTGGCTTCATCCCCATCCGGACGGACATTTTTATGGGAAGCCAATAGAAGTTTGGAGCTTTCAGAGAACAGACACATCATACCCAGCATAATTTCTGCCTGTTGAGCGAATTGTTGGTAGATGTGTGGTTAACACATCCACTGTGCATTTAAACAAGACCAAAGAAAATGTTACTGTAGTCATGCCAAAATGGACAGTGGTTGAGCTCTAGGAGACTGTGATGTTGTTTGCATGGAATGCACATTTTACCTTTGTGGAAAAGCCTGATTTTAACTGTTGAAATGAATAGTTTTTTTGTAATTTTTTAAAAATAAATCAATTCAATCTAAAATTTAAGAGTCTATAATTAGGCTATACTGAAAAGGATCTATTTATACTAGAGATTTTCTTAAATTGAAATTAATACTTTTAGAAAAATGTTACCTGGGGTAAAACTCCCCCTGCTACCCTGATTTGCATTTGAATAGCTCACAGCATTTTCATTTACATGTTAAAGCCTCCCCTAGAATTAGAGGGAGGAGGGTCATGGGGGGACAATTGCCAAGCAAGGCCCACGTAAATTTTTGACAATTCACGGCAGTTTTCGGTGTTGCCTGCAAATTGCCGTGTGCAGTCGTAAACCTGATATTCCATGACAATCTACGGTGCCGCTTACTGACGAAAATCCCACTTTTCATGCAGTGTATGACGGTGTTGGTTAGCTATGTGCTTGAGTAGCCCCTTTTCAAACATGTATTGGCAAACAGTTTGGTAAATTTTCTTACCCAATTTCCTAACGCATCAGTGGTGGGTCATTGTCAACGGACGACGTGGAGCTGCCATGAGTGAATCCAGCAGCTGTATCACGATTACTAGACAGAGACCCATCACCCACGGGAGAAGCAGGTGCATGAGCTTCTTTTTCCTTCACCCGAATCCTGTAAATGGCTCAGCACTAGTAATAATAGCGTGAATAATAAAAAACACTGGCAAATACAAGTTTTGCGTATTTATGAGTAGTATTTCATACCAGCATACTTTGACTTTAAATTGGGTAAATGGTACGCAAAATGCGTGCAGGTTGGCAGGAATGAATAAGCATGGAAACTAAATGCACACTTCCTGCATTACTTCAAATACTAAGTTACTCCTCTAGTAAACTAGTATTCACACGAAATAAAACAATTAAACATTGAGACCATTCAACAAAGCACACTGGGTAATAACCAGGGCCAGGAACAGACATTTTGTG
>JACXGM010029283.1:0-13725 GCA_016801145.1 Umbra pygmaea
TAGTGCTGAATGTTTATAATTACTTTTTGTGAAGGTGTGCTATTATTAATACTATATTAGTTAATATAAGGTGTATTTAGTTCTAGTGCTGAATGTTTATAATTACTTTTTGTGAAGGTGTGCTATTATTAATACTATATTAGTTAATATAAGGTGTATTTAGTTCTAGTGCTGACTGTTTATAATTAGTATTTGTGAAGGTGTTATCATCAATAATATTGCTATATGAGTTAATATAAGGTGTATTAGTTCTAGTACTGAATGTTTATAATTAGTATTTGTGAAGGTGTGTTATTAATATTGCTATATGAGTTAATATAAGGTGTATTAATTCTAGTACTGAATGTTTATGAGAATACCTTCCGACCTCCCAATCCACCCAGACAGTATGGAGAAGGCTCAGCAGCATGAGGGTCAGAATGGACCCCCCCAGAACATGGCAGCTCCCCCCTACCCTGGCTCCTCAGTGGGCTACGGCTTCCAGGGAGGTGAGAGATTAGGTTCAAACTTTACTCTAAATATACCATTTTCATGTGTTCACTTAAATGTTGTGTAAAGTAAAACAGTACTGTTTAAATTTTGAGTTTCAAATGGGTGTCATGATGAACATAGATCATAAATTTATGTTATATCTTCATTAGCTCCACAACCAGGGATGTACCCGCCAACTCCCCTGTACAGCACAGCACAACCAGGGATGTACCCGCCCACCTCCCAGTTTGGTACAGCACAACATACAAATGCCCCTCAGGTTAGTCTTTCTTCCTCTCTCTCTCTAGTTATGGTTGAGTTAAGGTTAGGGTTAAGCTTAAGTTTTAGGTCAGGTAATGGTTAGGGTTAAGCTTAGGTTTTAGGTCAGATAAGGGTTAAGGGCAGGGCTCAAAATGAGTTACAACTCTTGGGGGGTTCCCCCAAATATCATACTTTTATTCAATGGTAAAATACATTATTTTGGAACCCCCCCAAGCTAAGAAAAAATATTTGTATGGGGTCCCTAATGACATATGCAGGGTCCCAGACCTCCGCCATTATGAACCCTGGTTAAGGTTACGGTTAGGGTTAGGGTTAAGGTCAGGAAAGGGGTACGCTTAGGTAAAGGTTAAGGTCAGGAAAGGGGTACGGTTAGGTAAAGGTTAAGTTAAGGGTTAGGTTTAAGGTTCGATAAGGGTTAAGGTAAAAGTACAAAATTATAAAATACACTTAAATAAAGTCTTAATATAATACAAGACATGTTCAGTATACATGTTATTAGTAGATATGCTGTCTTGTTATTTCCAAGGTAATGTACAGAATTAACTCATATACACTCATTCAAAGAAAGACAGACAAACCAAAAATCCTTGATCAAATTGTTAATTTGCCATTTTACACTTTTCCTAGTGGATGAAAAATATGGATTTGTCATCAGAAAAGGTATTGGCAAGATATCCTGGCATTATCATCACCTGTCCTTAGCAACTCTTCAAACAGGGCATCTGGGGTTATCAAGTCCTCTAATTTTGTGACTAAGATTGGATTTGTATTAGTTTTATTTCACAATCTTTTCTTGGGAAATCTTAGGTGATCAAGTTTATTTTGGTTCAAACCCAATCTAGACAGTTTTTTACAGTTTTATCTGGTTCTATCTAGGCTTTCTTAATTTCCCTTTACAGTAACCCATGTGGTAAATGTATCCATCTTCATCTGGTTCGAACCAGTTTTCTGTCACAGTATCAAACCAGGTTTCTGTCACAGTCACACAGTTCTATCTCTATTCTCTATTTACGGTAAAGCAGGTGGTGGTATTACAGCAGCAGCTGCCCAGAGATGTGCCTGGCCAGATGATGTGTCCTCATTGTCAGGTCCAGGTCCTGACTGAGACCAGACTCACAACAGGGCTGCTCACCTGGGTCGTCTGTGGAACACTTGGAATATTCATGTAAGTATTATTGACCTGAAATGTAAAGGCTGCATACAGGCAGAATACAGCATACAGGCAGAATACAGCATACAGGCAGCATACAGCATACAGGCAGCATACAGCGTACAGGCAGCATACAGCATACAGGCAGCATACAGCATACAGGCAGCATACAGATGGTCTGTACTGTAGAGTCAGTCTGTAAACATGGTCATGATTCCCATATGTCAGTTTTGCTAGTTTGCACTAATAACCGGGCTGTTTATGGAATCATTTTTTTAGATGTCATCTTTATTTTACCAGACAGGGCAATTGAGATCTGTTTGTCATATGCAATGTCGATCTGGCCAAAAAGTAATGACAGTAAAAAAAATGGTTACACCTAGAGTAATAAAAGAAACTCAATTTGGCTGTCAAGTCAAAAAAAATACACCAATAAATGAAACCATGCATCTTTGCACAGATATAGAAACAAAATTACCACATACGGTGCAACTGGAAAGTATTCACAGCACTTCACTTTTTCCACATTTTGTTATTTTACACCCTTATTCTGAAATTGATTAAATTCATTATGTCCCTCAAAATTCTACAAACAATACCCCACAATGACAATGTGAAAGAAGTGTGTTTGAAATCTTAGTTTCTTATTTTCAAATGTGGAAAAGGTGAAGTGCTGTGAATATTTTACGGATGCACTGTATGTGCTGTTTGTTATATAAAAATTCCACAATTATTGTCACCTCTATAAATGTTAGGAACACCATGTGTCTGAAGCATTATTTCTATTTAGATTTACTGTTTTAAATTGAGCATAGTGTTTAGGAACTTTCAGGCAGTATTCCATGACTTCCTGTTTCACTGTGGTACAAATAGGAGGTGATACAGAGGCCGTATTTCCTTATTCATACATCAACATAGGAAAAATCAGATAACACACAAATCAAGTGAGGGAAATGTGTGTTGAGCTTCATAAGTCCGGGAATGGTTAGAAAAAATATATCTGCTTACATACAAATGCCTGTATCTACTGTTAGGACAAAAAAGGTCAAAGCAACTGGAACTGTTACAAACTTGCCTGGAAGAGGACCCAAGTTCATTTTGCCAACACACACAGTGAGCAAATAAATCCCTAAAGATCACTGTTGGAGAGTTGCAGAGGAGAGTAGCATTGTGGGGTCACAAAGTCTCCAAAACTACCATTAGATGCCACCTACATGCCAACCAATTATTTGGAAGGTGTGACAGAAAAAAGCTGTTCCTGTCATTACACTGCAAACGTAAGCGCCTTGGGTATGTTAAATGGTACTGGAAGTTTGACTGGAACCTGAGTGCTATTGTTTGATGAAACAAAAATCAACCATTTTTGCAACAACCACTTAAGGTGAGTTTGGCATAAAAAGAAGGATGCTTATACTGAAAATAACCTGATCCCTAATGTTAAGTATGGTGGAGGTTCTGTGATGTTGTGGGCCTGTTTTTCCTCCAAAGGCCATGGGAACCTTGTCAGGATACATGGCATCATGAACTCCCAGAAGTACCAGGACATGTTAATCTGGCTGCATCTGCAAGGAAACTGGGTCATCATTGGGTCTTTCAGGAGGACAATAATCCTAAACATATATCCAAATCAACACAAAAGTGGTTCACTGAACACAAAGTCAAGATGCTGCCATGGCCATCTCAGTCCCCTGACCTAAACCCTACTAAACCTGTGGGCTGAGCTAAAGAGGAGAGTGTGTAAGAGAAGACCAAGGACCCTGGATGATCTGTAAAGATTCTGTAAAGAGGAATAGTCTCAGGTTCCTTGCTCTGTATTCTCCAAACTTATTACAGATGTTACTGTACTGAGATACACAGCAATAAATAAAATTTAGTTTTGGTGGGAGTTTTTAAAAGGAAGGAAATTAATTAGTGGCCGCCAGGTGTCTCTGGTGAGCTTTTCCAAATTCATCCAAAGCATTTGACTTGGTTAATCTACAGTCATGGTCAAATGTTTTGAGAATGGCACAAGAATTGATCTCCACAAAGTTTTCTGCTTCAGTGTTCTTAGATCTTTTTGTCAGTAGTTAGTAGGGTATACTGAGGGTGTTACAAGCGTTCCATAAGTGTAAAAGACTTATTGACAATTTCTTAAGTTTATCCATAGAGTCAATATGTGCAGTGTTGACCATTCTTTTTTAAGACCTCTGCAATCCAACCTGGCACGCTGTCAATGAACCTCTGGTCCACATCCTGACTGATGGCAGCCCATTCTTGCTTGATCAATGCTTGGAGTTGTTAGTCCACCCGCCTCTTGAGGACTGACCACAAGTTCTCAATGGGATTAAAGTTTCGGGAGTTTCCTGGCCATGGACCCAAAATGTCTGTTTTGTTCTCCAAGCCACTTAGTTACCACTTTTGCTATATGGCAAAGTGCTTCATCACGCTGGAAAAGGCATTGGTCGTCACCAAACTGTTCTTGGATGGTTGGGAGAAGTTGCTGTCGTAGGTTGTGTGGGTACAATTCTTTATTCATGGCAGAATTGAGAGTGAGCCCACTCCCTTGGCTGAGATGCAACCCCACACATGAATGGTCTCAGGATTCTTTACTGTTGGCATGACACAGGACTGATGGTAGCGCTCACCTTGTCTTTTCTGGACAAGGTGTTTTCCGGTTGCCACAAACAATCGTAAAGGGGATTAATCAGAGAATTACTTTACCCCAGTCCTCAGGAGACCAATCCCTGTACCTTTTGCAGAATATCAGTCTGTCCCTGATGTTTTTCCTGGAGAGAAGTGGCTTCTTTGCTGCCCTTCTTGAAACCAGGCCTTCCTTAAAAAGTATTCTCCTCACTGTGCGTGCAGATGCACTCACACCGGCCTGCTGCCATTCCTGAGCAAGCTGACTCAAAATTAGCAGATGGTCCTGGCGCTTGCTGGACTTTCTTGGGCGCCTTGACGACTTCTTCACAACAAATAAACCTCTCTCCTTGAAGTTCTTGATGATCCGATAAATGGATAAATAAGCATGACAGAGTGATCTATAGCCTTGTCTATGTCAACACTCTCACCTGTGTTAATGAGACAGACATGATGGCAGGTGGTCCTTTTGTGGCAGGGCTGAAATGCAGTGGAAATGTTTTTTTTGGAATTAAGTAAATTCTCATGGCAAACAGGGATGTTGCAATTAATCTGATCACTCTTTATGACATTCTGAAGTATGTGCAAATAGCGTCAAACCTGAGGCAGCAGACTTGTGAAAATTACTATTTGTGATATTTTTAACTTTTGACCACAACTGTACTGTGGATAAAACATCTTATTTCTCTAGTAACTAATAGCTGAAGTTAAATTTACTACTTGTAGTGCTGTAACTGAAAAACTTTCATACAAAATAAATGTTCCTTTTATTTTACTTTTAAAATACCATTTGATACACAACATTCTATACAGTCTAAAACCTAAATTAAACTAAAACCAATGATGTTCCAAATTGGCCTCAATAGTTTAGGGGTTGTGAGCTAGTTTCTCAAGTGGAAGATCAGGGTTCAATTCCAATGTGTTACTAATGTATATTAATTAAGTATATTAATCAGACATGTTGCATTACAGCTCTAATTTTATTTTATATTTGTCTACACAGTAAAAGTGGCACTATGTTTCCATTCATTTGTCCTGTCGGCCCGAATTTCAAGTAGATTTTCCTTGGTAGTTTTTTTAATATAAATGATTTTACTGAACACAGGAATAATACAAGTACAATATAACTAATTTCTGGAAATACACATTTGTATTTGGTCCAAAATATGCATATGTTGCTAGTTAGATATTGTGAAATGTCAATTTTGCTACTATTTTCTATACTTTGTATAATTTATTATGAATTGTTGTCAACCATTGGATCCAGTATGTTAGTTCCTAAAGTTTACTAGTGCTAAAACATTTTCAGTGGTGGCTGGTGAAAAATGTTCTAGGTGGGGCTGTTTGTGTAGGGGGTCTGGGAGTCATCCACCAGAAAAAAAAGTAGATGTGATTTCTTGCATTCTGTTGCGTATTTGTTATTTCCTATTTTATGTAGGCCAATAAATTAAAAACGAAACATTGTAAGTGGTTTATGCAGGGGAGTGCTGCTCAGTTTTAAAACAGCCACACAGGTGATGCACAAGTGACAAACTTAATTAGGCCTACATTTAGACTAGGCTACATGGGCACTGTTTTCTCCTGAACTGTCATTTAATTATTATAAATGTAGCCTTCATCAGAGAAAGTGAGGACGAAAAGTGTGTGTGATGAAAAGCATGTGTGGCCCTAAATATATGATGGCGACACCCATGTCACTTCCCTATCCTAATAAAAGAACTCAAACCAGTCAATACCAATGGTTTAAAAAGACAATCTTAATCAACAGTTTCACAGGTAATTATATTCAACAAGTTGCGTGTTTATTATGCTCTTGTCCAGATAGAAAGTGCAAAGTGCCGTCATAATAGCAATGCTCGAAAGGTACAAACACGCCTGGCTCTTGAAGGGAATGGGAGATAAACCTCTGATTAGTTTATTACGTTACGCCCAAAACACACCTATGAATTAAAGAACACACTTAGTACAACCCTTTTGAAATATGCGCCTGGTGCGTGGACCCTTTTTTTCACCGTCAAACTAGCAAAAGTGGATTTGGACACGCCCAAAACGCACTTGCGCCATGCTCTTCAAGTTGTCCGCTTAGATCGTTAAGATAGGGCCCATGGTGTCTGTGACAGTTAGATTTGTGTGTATGAGAGAGGTAGATGGAGTAAATGTGTGACTGAATGTGGGAAGGGCCAATGAGTGAAGGGGATGGAGAACTCTTATTTGTACAGGAACTTTGCTCTTTTATAAAATAAATCCAGAACTGTATTAAAATATGTGCTGTCTTTTGTGTTGGGCCTAGTCAATGTTATGAAATGCAACACAAATTCTCTAGTCTAACATGGTGACAAATTTGTGATATTTATGATGGTTCTATTGTGCCCAGCCATGTGGATTTATATATTTATTGCTTAGGCTATATAAGCATGTTTTTAGCCAATATGCAAAATCATAGCCTACCTGATGATATAAATGAACCTTTGGGTGATCCCTCTGCAGATGGTTAAGCAGCATTTACTGTATATGTTTCAGGTCTGTAACACTTGTCTGTGGCCATTAACTATCACACGCACTTGTTTTAAACAGTAAGCAAGGGAAGCAAATTATTGCATTGGCGTACCTGCAGCTACTGTAGTTAACCAAGCCTTTCCATCGAACCATCCTTGGGAAAAGGTTCTTCTTTTCTCGCACCTGTTGGGTTATATTCACTACTGGCTTGTCTGGTCCGAGTTCTTTTACAATTAGTTTTTCTACTCTACGTCACCATGCTGCACTCGCACTCCTCTCTGACGTAAATGTCCAGAAACGTGGTGCAGGTGCACTGCTCTAATCTTTGTACTATGGGTGATTTTTTTTTAGCGCCCCCAAACCATAAAAATAAATGACGATGATTGGCTAAATATATACTTTTTTGCATAGCAACTGGGGAACCATTGTCTAATGGTGTGTTCCAGGCAACCCATAAATCATGTTTTCACTACCTTCTACCCGTGAAATTGCCCTGGAACGCCAGTCAAACGTGAAACTTACTACTCGTGAACTTGTACCAGATTGTTGTACTCCCAGTTACAATTTGACATCACACACAAAAACAACAATAGCAACCCCTGTTTATGCTGTACAGACGCCAGTGTTTAAAGGTGTGATATAGAAATAAATAGACCTAAATAGGCAACGTAAAGTAATTCCGCACATTGTAATCAAAACAATACACATACAATTGTGTACTACTACAGGTTATGTTTATCAATTGAAGCCCAAAATATGTCACCAACTAGAAATGGCTAGTATCAGCTAGCGCTAGCTAATGTCAACATTAGGTAGTCGCTAGCTAACGTTAACATCTTTAGGCATAGGTAGACTGTTGTTGTTGTGACTTTTGCCTCGAATGCTACCAAGTTGTTAGTGGTGACTTGAAGTAGTAACTGGTGACCAGATGTCTCTGGTTTCCGGGGACAGTCCCTAGTTTCGGTGAACTGTCACCTGCTGGAGCTGTCCCTGGAAATGTCCCTGGATTTCACTGAGTGTACAAAGCCGTATATCAGCAGTAATTGTGAAATTGTTAATGGAGAGTTCAGGTCGGAGTATAGCGTGGAAATGCGCTTCACACCGTGAGCCGGCACGCGTGCCACTTGGTGGAAAAGGGAGAAAAAAGATTGCCGGCTGCCGCTATCCGGCAGCCTTAAGAACTGTAAGTCGTATAACTTTATGTTGTCAGTTCATTTAGGACTGTTATTGTATTAGTCTTTAGTTAATTAGGTTAACTGGTGATTTTGGTTGTTTGTTTTCTTCACCTGCGAGCTAAATTGCACGTGGCTGTTGATTCGATGTAATAGCAATTGTTGAACTAATTGTTGGCTATAACAAGCCAAAAAAGATCGAAAATGTGTTCTCTGTGAAAATTAATATTTATTATATTTTGTGTAGGTTACACCCTTAACTTCATTGTAATGTACAAAATAACCATGATTACTCAGGAAAAACGGTTAATTCCAGTGGTTTTTGCACATGTTAGCTAGCCAAATTTTCAAGCCTTGTCAAATTGAAAGCTTTGTTACGTCACCTGCTCTTTTGAGTGCTGCAGCAGACAGACTCAAACTACTGATCAGTGAAGTCAAGCTGAATAAAACTTAAAAATAACTTGCTAAAATGTAATAACATAGCATAAACCGACATTTAGATTTACTATGTGATTATGAACAAATGGATTTCCTTTCATTTACGCTTTCCACTTTTTGAAAAGGGTTCTGCCCATGCTGCGAAATGCTTTTCAGTTTTAGCTGGCATGTTAAGAAAAGAGGCTATGATAAAACTATACACTCACCTAAAGGATTATTAGGAACACCATACTAATACTGTGTTATACACCATACTAATACCCTTTTGCTTTCAAAACTGCCTTAATTCTACATGGCATTGATTCAACAAGGTGCTGAAAGCATTCTTTAGAAATGTAGGCCCATATTGATAGGATAGCATCTTACACTTGATGGAGATTTGTGGGATGCACATCCAGGGCACAAAGCTCCCATGCCACCCCATCCCAAAGATGCTCTATTGGGTTGAGATCTGGTGACTGTGGGGGCCATTTTAGTACAGTGAACTCATTGTCATGTTCAAGAAACCAATTTGAAATGATTCGAGCTTTGTGACATGGTGCATTATCCTGCTGGAAGTAGCCGTCAGAGGATGTGTACATGGTGGCCATAAAGGGATGGACATGGTCAGAAACAATGCTCAGGTAGGCTGCGGCATTTAAACGATGCCCAATTGGCACTAAGGGGCCTAAAGTGTGCTAAGAAAACATCCCCCAAACCATTACACCACCACCACCAGCCTGCACAGTAGTAACAAGGCATGATGGATCCATTTTCTCATTCTGTTTACACCAAATTCTGACTCTACCATCTGAATTTCTCAACTGAAGTCGAGAATCATCAGACCAGGCAACATTTTTCCAGTCTTCAACTGTCCAATTTTGGTGTGCTCTTGCAAATTGTAGCCTCTTTTTCCTATTTCTAGTGGAGATAAGTGGTACCCGGTGGGGTCTGTTGTAACGAGTGGTTATTTCAGTCAAAGTTGCCCTTCTATCAGCTTGAAGCAGTCGGCCCATTTTCCTCTGACCTCTAGCATCAACAAGGCATTTTCGCCCACAGGACTGCCGCATACTGGATGTTTTTCCCTTTTCACACCATTCTTTGTAAACCCTAGAAATGGTTGTGCATGAAAATACCAGTAGCTGAGCAGATTGTGAAATACTCAGAACTGGCACCAACAACCATGCCATGCTCAAAATTGCTTAAATCACCTTTCTTTCCCATTCTGACATTCAGTTTTAAGTTCAGGAGATTGTCTTGACCAGGACCACACCCCTAAATGCATTGAAGCAACGGCCATGTGATTGGTTGAGTAGATCATTGCATTAAGGAGAAATTGAACGGGTGTTCCTAATAATCCTTTAGGTGAGTGTACAATCATCATTGCAGTGATGTCGCATAGGATTAGATTTTAAGCAGCAATGAAATCCTGTAACTTGTATCCATCTTTATTGAAAGCGAGAGGCTCTAACTCTGACAGTAGCAAGCCCCTCCCCTTCCTCCTCACATCTTTACGTTCTTTGCGCTCCTGGTTGAACTTGAAATGTATAAAAAGCAACAATGAAAGCCTAATAGATAATAAAGTAGCAGCTTGTTGACCGTTTAATTGTCGTTAATATGGTCAATGTTGCCAACTGCTGATTTATCTGAAATAATTATTACACAAACTTTATACATATTTTATTATCTCTAAGTTTTTAAAATATGTTTTTTCAAATTAATAATCACAATGACAAACAGATTTTGGACACCTTCCATTTATTGAAATATATTATTTTTAGTATAATAAACTGTTCTAGTATTTTTAATTAAATGCAACCAATATCTGCAGATAATGTTTTAAAATAGTTCATAGATAGATAATCTGTTTGAAACAGTTGAATTGAGTGTTGGTTTTTCTTTCATGCATCACAATAAAATTGAACAGAATGGAATCTTTGCATGCAATTTTCCCCAGGCTGCCACACATTTGCTATATATAATTCCTATGCATTGTGTATGATAGCCTTTACAATGTTATTTATTTATTTGCAGAACCACAGATGTAATTGTTTAACATAATTAACACACTTAACATGCTATTTATTTAGCAGGAATTGAGGACTAACAGTAATTAGTTCACAAAATCAGTCAGATTGTTCTGCTTTGGTCCTTGTAGGGAGAGTGGAAAGGAAGGACAGGAGGAAGACTGGACAGGAAGATGAGTGAAATAGATAAGAGCAAGAAAGGGCAGTGAGAAGAGAGTGAGAAACTAAGGGAGAGAAGAGTGAAGGGACAAAAGAAAGTTAATGATAATGTATTCTTTTGTAAGTTGCTTAGCCAGAGTATCCCACCATAATGGTTGTTAAATTGCCAGATTCTAGACAATCCCACTTACAAATATGAATATATATTTCCACTGGTGTGCTTCCTAGTGACATTAATGCAAAAATATGAATAAAAAACTATTCCACCTGTGTGTGCATGGTTAACATCTTGAAGTGCAGAATAGTTCAGACTATAGCACAAATATTCCATCCATAGATAAGAATAATCATGTCTAACCTCTGAATTTCTTTTTAAAGTGCACCAGATTGATGCATCTACACGTTAAAATAGACAAAATGTCCAGCATGTCCATAGACCCCCCCAGGTGGGTCTTGTGCCCCAGTGCAGCTATAGGTCTAGTGACGCCCCTGGGGCAATGTCCCATTAGCTATGGGCAGCTAAAACCAATACTACACCTATGGCCTCAATAGTGTGTGTCTCTACCTAGTCTTTCAAGCGGCCGATCTAATTTTGTTATTATATTTATTAGACACTATGCATTACAGCTTTTATTTTATAACAGACTGCAGTTTTCACTTTGTGGCATATAACATAAAAATGTTTGAAGATGATCTTTTAAAATGTGTCTTTTTTTACACTAATATCCTATTCAATATGAATAATATCCTATTCAATATGATATAAATAAAACAAAATAATTGTCCAATCTAACCTGCCTTTTTTATTTTTATAACAACTTTTGATGCGTGAAATTATACACATTCTAGAAATAATGTACTTGGGACAAAAAGTTTATTTTATGCATACTTTGACATTGTAAGTTTCGAAACGCTTTGGTGCTTGCCTTCACAGGAAATGCTGTGTCTGTTATTTTGCTAAACTTAACCAACTGGTGTATTCAGTGCTCAAACACTTAATACATGTTATTATAAGAACAGTTGACTGAGTGTGTTGCAGTCGTCAGATTTGAAATGAGTGTGTATAAAAAAAAATACATTCACCAAGTAAAACGTCACATAATGTGTTAATAATGTTTTTTTTCCATTAAAATCACATTATTATTTAATGGCAGGTACAGGGAGCTTCGGATTAAAGAGCATTACATTTTAGTAGAGTTAAGAAGCAGTTGGAGTTTTCATGAAGTAGGTTATGTGTATTTGAAGCTAGTATGTTGGAGGGTGGGTGACACAGCGTTCAACGAGGGGCCAGGTATATACGGAAACAGCCAGTGGTCCAGACAGTAAGCCTCCAGACTTGACACACTGTAGCCTACTCGGGTAGAATTTCTTTTGCTGAACCAGACGAGGAAGTCTTCTGAGAAACAGAAAGAGTATGGTGAGATTCAAATTAGCTTTACAAATGACTTTCCTGCACGTTTGATAGGAAGGGCAGGATGGAACTTGGTATGTAGCAGTATGGGTCAAAGTTTTCTCCTTATTGATGATGTTCACCAACTGATCACCTACACTTCCATAGCTTGCAAGTGTCTGTTACTAAATGTGTGCAGTCAATAGTGAATGTATGTCGATTTATGTACAGCACCTGTTAAATTACGTAAAATATGTAAATGTGGTTGTTTCATTGTCTCATTCGTAGGTGCTGGCCATGCTGTTTCATCCCCTTCTGTGTTGACTCCTGTAAGGATGTAGAACACCACTGCCCTAACTGCAAGAATATGATCCACATCCACAAACGCATGTGAACAGGCTTAAACCAGTCAACTGCCAGAAAATGATCTATGCCTATGAAAGCATTTAAACAGACTTACACATTTACATTTTAGCTATTTAGCAGATGCTCTAATTTAAAGCTACTAACAGTTAATGAAACAGACATCTGCCTAGAAATGCATGTGAACACCTGACACAGGCTACCTAATTCTGGTGTCTTTTCAACTAATTGGTCTTTTGACCAGTCACACTATATCTTTTCAAATCAGTTTGATTCGTCAAAACACCAAATTAGTTTTTTTGCTGCTATGAGGTTATACACTTTCACAACATACAATGCTGCCACAAAGTGATCCACATTCACAACACAGCCAACCAACATACAAAGTAAGCCGTACCTACGGTACATGAATCTATCCCACTTGACCACTAGTCTCCACCCTTTCACCACTAGCATGTCAAAGATGTTTTCACTCCCTGTGCCATTGTGCATCCTATTTTCATCCACAATACACACACAAACAGACACAGACAGACACACACAAGACTCAGTCAGCATCTCCCTTGTAAGACAATCTAGGGTGTGTATGCGTGCGTGAGTGTATTCTCTGCACATTTTTTACTTTTGTATTCCTTGTTTGTCTTTGGTTAAGAGATGAAAGCTGAGGGATTGCCAGAGAGAAATTTAAAATTGTTAATCATATTTATGGAGCTATTTATGCAAGGACCTAAATGTGATAATATGTTTAAATTTTCGAAAAAGTTTCGAAAAAATAGATTTTTTTGTGTTCTGATTAAATACTTAGAGGAAAAATCTTTTGCTCAGAGTTGTCTTTTCTTTATCTCTGCAGAAACATATGAGGTCTCAGTTTAGTTTCATTTAGTGATCACTTAAAACTGAATTGTTTCTCCTAAAGCCCTCTTAGGAGCATTGAGTAGATAAAAAAGAGAATCCATTCTGGAGACTTTCTTGAGACTAAGGAGCTGTCCTTGAGACTTCATATATATCTCATAATTGTATCTTTTTTAGCTCTCTGATTGACATATACATGGATATATATAAGGAGAGTAACATTAGACATATTGAAGATCCATTTGAGATCTCTGATTTGGATCCAAGAAAGACAAAGATGAGGTTATGTGTGGTTCATTCTCCTGAGCAAAATGTGAGAATTACGAG
>JACXGM010029285.1:0-13725 GCA_016801145.1 Umbra pygmaea
TAATTTTGCGCTTTCTTTTTCGTAGGGAGATCCATGATAGATACGGGCCCATTGTTTGCTCTTATAGAGGCACGCTAATAGAGGGCGGAGTATGCGCTGATAGCGTAATGGGTATCGGGTTTGATAAATACTTCGCTAAATGTGGAAGCATAGCGTGCGCAATTACCGAACTCGCATACACAGACGCAGCGCAAACAGCACTTGTGTTAGTAAATCAGGCCCTCTGTTTTTAAAATCAAGTCAGCTCCACCTTCTCATTACTTCAGGCATTAATTTGACACAAGACAGGTCCAAATTTGTCCAGTCAAGACATAGATTTTAATTGTACATTCCTTGAGACCTGTCACAATTAAGAATAGAGCAGCCATGATTACTGATGCATGTTGGTACTAGATGGCATAATCCTACCAGAACGTGTAAAAACAAGGCAGGGGAAGGATGGAACAGTTTTAATTCAAACTGCAAAGCTGCCTGTAAACCCTCTTAAAACTACTCTGCTCTCCCGTTTAAAATAAACGCACAGCCCTCCTTCAAGTAAATACAAAACATATATCCTTACCTTGTTATCTTTTTCTTATAGCAAAAGTTGAATATGAAAATAAATTAAAAACATTACACATTTCAAAAATATATCACTAAACTATATTAGAAACTTAAAATAATTACTAACTATTCATAGTTTTAAAGAGACAATTTCCATTCTGGATAGATTAAATATAAAATGAATACACAGAGTACAGCATAAGCAAAATGATGTGTACCCATGAAATCAACGTATCAACTTATTCAGTTACAGTCACAGAATTCAGCTGTGAAAAGTTTATTTCAATAGCTGATGCACAACTCTATTTAGAGACAATTTAAAGCTAGCCACATATTAATTTTCCATATTAATTATGTATTGGACATGGAAATCGGAATGAACAGCATACAGCATAAACTTTCGATTAGCATGAAAATATATCCCAGAGAACGGTTTACTCGGTAGCAATGTGTTATTAACCCATAGGTCCATTTTGTGCCGAAGTTGTCCTTTAAGAATATATTTTTTCATTAATAGATGTTTTTTGTGTTGAAACATGAATATGTACATGAATATGTATCTACAAAAGGTATGTGAAGGCTTCGGTTTAACTAAATCTTTTTTATTAGTGTAACTTGCCACCTCATGCATAATAACCCCATAGAAAGACTGCCACAGGCATATAGTTTATCATAAACTATATGATTTCAGAAGGTTTCGTCGCTGATGACACGCAACTTTTTGGATGCTTCTGTAAACTCCTTCTCTGTGGGCTGCTGACTTCACAGAACCAGCCAATCAGTGGATTTTTAGCATCCACTGGGCTGTCCTCAGATTTGTCTTGGCCTTTCCCTCCACCTCCCTGTGGACGACCCTGCCCTTCTTCTCTTGCTTCTAGGTCAGGTCGTCCCTCTCATCAATGGAACGCCGGAGGCGGAACACAAGGCGGGGGAGATGCTTGTCCTCAATGGCCGGTCTGCATTAGCTGACCAACAGCACCAGGATGGAGGTACAGAGGAAGAGATCCATAGCAAAATAGAGGTAGTGGACCCCACACACCAAGGTGGGGCAGTCGAAGGGGAGGAGGCAGCCAGCCTTCACATCGTTCAGACTGCGGGCCGTCAGATACTGCTGCACAATCACCTGGTCTGAGCACCAGTACCAGCCTCCAATGATGGTGATACCAAAGAGAACCACCTGTCAGGGCAGGTCACTGGTCACGAGGTCTCTGAGCAGCTGGAAGGCATTGTCTTGGGGGTTTAGCACACCTGTAGAGATGTTGAAGTGCAGCAGATCCAGGATCGTGGCAGGGCGTTGAAGCCTCCCACCTCAAAGAAGATGGAACTGGAGAGGATGAAGGCACCAACGATGATGACTAACGTCTGGACTGTGTCTGTATACATCAGATCAGCTAGGTCCCCTGCAACTTTGAAAAGAGTTTATATGGAGCATGATCACAGCTACATAGATGTTCAAGCCCAGTGCCTGCTGGATGAACACGGCCCCAGAGAACATGTCCACTTCACAAAGACTCTGCATTCCATGGACCCCTGTGCCATCATGCTACATCATCCAACATTCTGCCAGCAAAACAACAAGCCATCAGCCACAAAGCCCATAGAATGGACAGCCTCAGACACTTCCAAAGTGCAGGTCATACCATCCTAATGGGAGTCAATCTGTATCTTCTTCCCAGAAAGTTCAACAGGCGTGCAGGGAAAATGTCCCCCCTTTCTCATTGAGTAGACATTTCAGTGTGAGGAATTGGTGGAAGTGTTTAAGAGCAGTCACCTCTGCCCGCTGGATGCCTGCCAATGCAGTGAGCCCGGTCTAGCTTTGTAGGTCATTGTAAGACAGAGTGGAGCATCGGTGCGAAGAACCCAGCTAGACATCCAACTGGGTTGCTCCCCTCAGAACCCTCCGGCAAGCCGACTACCCGGAGTTCGCAGCATCTTGAACAGGATTCGAGGATGTCAGTCTTTTCCATCAGCCAGGGGTTTTAACTTTCCAAATGGGCGACTGCCTGCTCCAGGCCTACAATCTGGTTACTGTGGTCGAATAAGTCAAGCTTAAATCCTTCAAATCGGCGAGCATGCTTGTCAGCAGCTGCACGAATCCCACCAAGGGCTGCAGAGAAGGGGGCCATCTGGACAGCGAGAGCAACCATACTATTTCAGATTAATTTGGCTCAGAAGCTCTCGAGATGGGACTCTAGGTCAATTGTATCAGAAGGGACTGCTGCAACAGGTAATTTTCCCCTTGAAACGTGTGACATTTGGAAGAAAAGGTCACTTCAAAACTTGTAAATAAAATGTGCAATGGTAGAGTTTAGAATGTTATGTGAAAATTTAAAAAATGTTATCTGAAGCTCAGGAGTCTTGTCCACGTGCGACCACTACTCTCACATGCTTAAACCAGAACAGAAGAGTTTATTTTAATATCTGGTGCACAACTCTTTTTAAAGCTGTTTGAATGCTAGCCGCAATAAGGATTGTATGTTATTATAGTATTTTTTGTTCATTCTTTTTTTACCATTTATAGGTAGTGGCATCAAATCACTTTAACCAGGTAAATAGTTGCAATGTGCTCACACTTTATTTGTTGTTGTTGTGCAACCAAAGTCATCACTTTGTTACCAACTACTGGAGAGATACCTCAGATCTTCATTGGGTAAGCTACTGTTATCATCAAAAAATGATATTTTTTTAAAGGTACATGATTTTTGTGTAGGCATATAGTTAATTTTGTATGTCCACTTGTTTGGATAAGTGTGTGATTTATTTTTTCTTTAACAACACTAAAATACTATGTTTCTGTCATTTAATTTACCTATACATTTAAATACAAAGGTTTCATCTTTCAGTCACGCCGAGCTTTGATATTAGTCTTTTGTGACTGTTTTCCGATTTTCCTCCCTTCCCAAATCCCTTAAAACCCTGCCTTGTTGGCAGCTCTACAACCACTTGTACAGATCTGTGGGATGATGAGGACATGGTTCATTCAACCACATGTCACCCGAGCCACCGATTCTTTTTGCACTGTTCACCCAACACTGAAGCCTTTAGTCGGATCATGCACAGGATGATAACTTTCACGACTAATACTTCAACTTTTGAATTTACAGGCGCCCAATCTAAACAAAAGGAGTTGCTGGAGAGCTACATGGTAGGATAGATAATCTGATTTATCTAACCCAAATCCCTGGCTATGCCAAATTTGCGCTGCCTCATGCTGGAGGCCTGGGGAAGGTCAGAGAACCCATGGTCAGGCTCAAATCCATGACCATCATGACATAAACTGTCCTGCAATGCAGCGACTTAGCCCGCTACCCTACGTAGACCCAAGTCATGCCAAGCTTTATATACAAGTATGGTTCCCACCATAGAATCAATGAGTGGCTGTGTTAGCCTACAGCGCCTTACCAAAGTGTCACAAGACCCAATTTGCGAACAAGTAAGAGATGAAGAATAAAAAAAGTTTCACAAAACCACATTTAGCATTATCACCATAGCTTCAGGTTCGTCAGCATTTGTGCCTGCAGCTCCATCTGCAGGTCTACCTGGAGATTCACCTAGATCTTCACCTGCAGCCCAACCCACAGCCCCACCTCTAGACCCAACTGCAGCCCCACCTGTAGACCCAACTGCAGCCCCACCTTTAGACCCACCTGCAGCCTCACTTACATCGCCACCTGTCGATGCATCCAAGGTCGTGTCTGGTGGAGATGGCTCAAAGAACAGTTCCTCCCAGAGGAAAGAGAATAAGCATTAAGATTTGTTTGTAGTATAAAAACTCAGAGAGGCTTCAGCTTGTCACTGTACACTTTGCATTAAAAGATGTCTGTTGTATAATTACTTTGTTTAACTTTGAGTGTTTATTTCAGAAATAGATTTCAGACAACTCAAATCCATTGAACCTAAAAGTAAGAGGAAGGAGTTTTCTGCATCACTGTACAGTCCAAAAGTCATGCAATTTGGATAATATCAATTACGATCTTTATTGTGGCAAGTATTCAAACAGCTCTAAATAGAGTTGCGCACCAGCTATTAAAATAAAAACTCCACATCTGAATTCTGTGAGTGTACTAAGAAGTTCATTCCCTATTTCACGGGTGTAAATCCTTTTGTTATGCTGTACAGTCCAATATGTATGCCCAATACATACTTAATATACAAAGTCTAATATGGCTAGTATTAAATGGCCTCTAAATAAATAAATAAAAACCTCAACAGCTGTATTCTATGAGTGAAACTGAGTATGCTGTCCTGTTAAATGTGTAACTTATGGACAGTACTCTGTATAATATTTTTATAATTAATCTATCCAGAGTGGAAATACATATTGTGTTCTTAAAAAAATATTATTAGTTATTAATTTCAGAACATTGTAATAGAGCTTAATAATATGTTTTCTAAATGTGTAATGTTTCCTATGTTTTTCATTGCTATAAATTGTGCGCTTTTATTCTGAAGGCAAAATTTGGAAAGCCTAGGAATCCACTATTGTGGCTGAGTGCCTACACGAAATGGTATTCCATGTTCGCGCGCTCACATTGACGAATGAACAGCATGGTACGCCTCTGCGGGTTCACGATTCACACACAGATTCTCAGTCTCCTGTATGTAGCGGTGGAAGTGGTGTACCGCAACACTTCCATATGATAGCAAGTTTATCTATGAAACTGCCCTTTAACTGGGAAGTTAAATAACTGTTCTCTAATTGAAGGGACTGTGAAGTACCATCACATTATTAGTAAAGTTTAGATTTACTCGAAAAAAGATTAACAGCTGTTTGGACAGTGTTTATATACGTAACCGGAGACATGTTTGAACACGGACAGCGAGGTTGATTACATTTTTTATGGATATTGTCAATTAAGTATAGAATAAAAAACCTACAGTACATAGATATCCTGTTTCTTGGATGCTTCATGAATTTAGAGTTTTTTTTTTCTCTGAGGATTCAAGCTGTTTCGGCTATTGGCATGGATTATATCTGGAGGAAAACCCCGTGAAAAGCAACAGAGGGATAACGCGAAAAACACATCACGAAGCACACCGGTAAAATATGTTCCTAATACCTCAGTTAACGTTATCGCTCTGTGTACAATCGTACATCAAAATAGTAAGAAAACTGGACTTGCTTAGCTATAGAACATGCACGCACGTTCCAGGACCTTCGGGAAAACAGGACTAGCCTAGTTAGCTATCTACCGTTTGTGCTCCATTAAACTAGATACAAGTAGCGCATGTTTCTAGTGGTTTTTCTTTTAAGTACATTTCTATTACAATTAACTAAGATTACTAAGCGGGACGTCATGTATACAGCAGTAAGTACAGTTAGTTACAGTACAGCATGGACGTTCCATTTTAAGGTATTCGATAGAACATACGCATGAGGTTGCTACACTACTCTGTACAAGCTTTGCTTGTGGGTACTCGGTAGGCGTTTCGGGTGGAATGGGAGCCGTGGGCATCTCGGATCGAGCAATGTCCAACAAAGTATGAAATCAATTGATGCTAGTTACTCTTGCAATTGGGCAACATATTTCTCAGCAGATGAGAGGTAGAAAGAGCTGTACAGTACTGTAGGCGCAGACATCGCCGTGCATGTTAGTTGTTTGCATTAAACAATTCCGTTTCAATGACAATTTCACGTTTGTCCCCAGTTAAATCATATATTGTTCTTTACCCAGAAGTATATTTGTCAATATAAACGACACAATCCACGGTTTAGTTAGCCTAAGAAATAAGGCATGAGGGGGTGCGGTATGTGGCCATGGCCTAGTTACAGCATTTAGCTGTAGTATATTGCTATTTTACCAAAATCACTTGGTGATTTTTTACCAAAATCAGTTTCTTGATACAGTGTATACAGCTCTCTAATTCAGTTTATATGAGAGTTGTTTCTCTTCCCAATTAACTAACGACCAATTTGGGCATTTTGGCCTTGAATAATCTGTGGGATAGTTAAAAGATTTAGACATCTTTCCCCCAAGCTAATCTCTCCCAAGTAATTCAGATTGTTACTATGTAACTGCACGCTTAACCAGGACGTTTTCAAGCTACCACCATGGTTGAATGTGGGCAGTGTTTTTTTCAGCCTATGCCTTATTCTTCTTCCTCCAGACATAACGCAGATCAATCGTGCCGAAAAGTCCCAATTTGTTTCATCGCTCCACAGAACAGAATCCCAAAACTCTTGGGAGTTCTGGCATGGAAATCTTCTGCGTTCAATATGCCCCTGATGCTGAATTCACAACAGGCACGCAAACGGGTTCTTCTTCTTCTATGGCGTTTTATGGCACCAACAGCACCGGAGAGCGAGGCCGGACACGGCCCACCCACGTCAACACCACCCCCACACTCCACGATCCCAGAAAATACCCCCCCACCCCACTACCTACCCTCCCCCGTCCCCTTCCCCTTCATCATCTCGTGCACTATTTCCCCCGTGACATCAGTGACACCCATAAAATCCTTAGCTGCACCCACCACAACATCAATCCTCGCATTCCGTCCCTTAACCTGGCTACACTCATTCACCACACTACACAAGAACGCCAAAAACTCCACTCTTCCCACCACCAATGAATACTTAACCAACACACACTCATGCTTACACTTCTCCGACAACACCACACTCCACCCTCCACCACCGGGCCTACACCCCTCTCCTGCTCCACCTGCACACCAACCCCCAGTCCCCCCACTCTCCGCACCGCTTCTGCATACGTGACCCCTTCTACCTTTTTGACCCGCTGTGCCTCCGCCGCCTTCTGCTGAACCACACACCCCCCAAACGCAGCACTGTGCCCCCCACCACAATTACAACACCTCACCACGGCCCCTACCCCACATTTACCAAACTTATGTGCACCGCCACACCTACCACACCTACCCTGCCCCCTGCACACCGCCGCCACATGCCCCATACGCTGGCAGTTAAAACACCTCAGCGGCGGTGGCACATATTCCCTCACATAAAAGCTAAGGCACCCTAATCTCACCCTACTCGGCAGCGGCCTATCAAACTTCAGCAACACCGTGGGACTCACCCTATCTAACCCCCGTGCCCTACTGCCCAACCGTCTCGCTCCCACCACAACCCCTCCCGACACCACCCCTCGTAACTCCTCCATAGAAATATCCTCCGGAACACCCGTGATCACCCCTCTCACCTTCACCGCACTCCCCGGCACCATACACTTCACCTTACCCCCATTTAGCACCTCCAGCTTCAGCAGCTTATCGAGCTGAGCCACACTTCCCACCACAATAAGCACCCTACCCCCACTCAAACACCTAGCATCCTTAACCCTACCAACCTGATCCATAATAGCCGTCGTCAGCGACACTGGGTGCATCACCTGACGTGTCGGGGCCACAAATACCACAACCACCTTAAACCCCCCCTGCTCCCTACCACTCATTGCCGACCCTTCACCCTCTCCCGAACTACTCTCCACTCCCTCCTTCTTCCGTGCCCGCTTCTTCTTCCGACGACCTCCCCGTGCCTCCTCAAACCCAATCTCCACACGCAAACTGGATGCGTTGAGGCGGAAGTCTATCCATTTCAATAGGAAGCAATGCGCACCGCTCCGGCAAGATGTGGATGCGGCTGGTGTGTGGCAAGATTTGAAATTATCCAACTTGTGCGGTGCTTTGCAAGGGGGTAGGCTTACACCCGGAAGTTGAAGCAGCCCTGGGCAAGTACCCCTCACTGCAGTGTGCAATTCAGGGTGTGCCTCAATGTGGATGGAGTCAAACGTCTATGCATTGTGCTGTACAAGGACCTTGTATCTCACGTTATGGCCCAGTAGCAGCCGTTTTTGTGAAAATATGCTAACTATTGTGTCATAACCATGCAATATACTGTCCCACAGTAGAGAAATTACCATATAATCTAGGAAAAGGTTGCAGGCAATCGGGGGGGGACATGGAGGCATACAGTCAAAATGGCAAAATAATTAATCAGAATACTTACCAAAAGTTGCTCCTGCTCCTATGCTCATGGACAACTCCTACTCACGCTCTCCTTCCTCTGCAAGATTAGGAATTATTCAAATTTCTCTTGGCACAGCTAAAATAAGAATTGCAACTTTCAGAGACATTGCTCACATCACATCTACGTCATCACGCTCAGCTTGAGACTGTGCAGTATGCTCTGCTATCACCAAAAAAGTGATTGTAATTGGCTTCACTTGCTCTCCATAGGAATGAATGGCATCTGTTGGTCCATTTCTATACTGTTTTGGTACTTTTCCATACGGCAGAGCTAATATGTCGCTTGGCAGTTCAGTAGATTTTGTATTGTCAATGAATACTACACTGAAAAAGCTCCTGCCATTCGCCTTGCTGGAGGAGGACAGTTGTATGCAATGTTGTCCACCATCTTCTAGATGCAGAAGATTGATTACGATGTTTATTGCGGTGTACTGAAAGTGTGTCTGCATTACGATGCTGTACAGTGATTTTTTTTGCAGTGCCTGGTGTGAATCCAGCATTACTGTGCTCACTGAAACCTCAGGGCCTTTTGCCACCAAGTCTTGCTGCAGGTCTTTTGCAGTCACTTGAGGATTTTTCACAACCTGCTTTCTCAGGAATCTGGTTGCAGCCATGGATAGTGGGGAGAGGTGGGGGGTCCCTTTGGCATAGTGGGCTTAAGTCTCTGTGTTGCAGGACAATCTATGTCATGATGGTCGTGGGTTTGAGCCTGACCATGGGTTTTCTGACTTAGCTAGGGATTATGGATATTGTGCTATTCTGATTCTGCTTGACCTTAGTGCTGCCTTTGATACGATCGAGCATACCATCTTTCTACATTGTCTTAAGCTAGAGGTTGCTATTCAGGGCACTGCTTTACAGCGATTTACGTCATACTTGAGAGACCGGACCCTCCTATATTTCTGATGATCTCACCCAGTATTGTCCCTCCAGTCTCCTTAGGTCTTCTGATCAATTGCTCTTATATGCCCCATGGTCTTAATTACAGTTCAAAGGAGACCGTGCCTTTTCTGTTGCTGCCATAAAGTTGTGGAATAAGTTACCGTTACATATTAGGTCTTCCGCTAGTAGTGATGGTTTTAAATCCCAACATAAGATCTCTTTTTTTTTGGGTAAGGTAAATCAGATTATCTATCCCATTGTTTCTCAAATTGGGGTACGTTTACCCATATGGGTACTAGGGCTGTAACGATATGTGTTATGAAACCGAAATCGCGACACTCATCTCCACAAACCCGTGTCGCGGTCTGAGAAGGTAGAATCGCGGCACACCCCTTCCAACTCTCAGAGTTATCCTTCCTGTCCAGATCTACTGCAAACACATCTTTAAATTACTATTAGTATTACTTGAAGTGAACATTATACATTACGTAGACCTACACCACAACTAGTTGAGGATAAATAATTTAATTTTGCCTGTAAGCATCCTCCAATTACGTGTCATCTGACTACCTTTCCAATCATGTGACGCCTACCTGCAAAAGTTGAGCTAGTTGAATAACGTGTCCGCAGATCATTAAAAAGACTAAATTAATCTTATTTTTGTTTTCCAGAATTTAAGGTCTAAAAATGTCTCAAAGAAATTCAACATTCATGCTATTTTTGTTCAATTGTATTTTGTCGAAAGAAGCCGTAAACGCTTTCTCTGAGAAACATTTAGTTAGCAACTGCTGGCAGATTATAGTAATAGCAGGTGATTGTGGCAGCTCCATGCGTTTACCTCACAGCAACGCAGCTAATTTATTTGTTAGTTACCTTATAAGCTTTGTCGGTTTGTACTGTTTATGATATTTTATTTGTGTCCTTGCAGCTTTGTTTACTGAAACATATTTCTTTTGATCAGTATTAAATCGCGCATCTCTCAGTACCTCAAAGCAACGAAAATAACGGCCCATTCATTGAGCAGTTAATTTCCACATTCTCATTCTGTTTCATTAGCGCAGCACAGACAGTGTGGAGCCATGTATTACTTTTGAAATTATTTTTCTACCGAATGAATAGCCAGGCTTTGTGGAGTTTCTTGTAATTAGTTTGAACTGCTGGTCACGAGTGTGAAACCGAAGCCATTTAATTTACTTTCTAAATGTAAAAGAACTTGATTGAAGAAGGATTTTCGACATGCTCGAATCATCTCCACAATGGAGTTTAGTTCCGTTTGTCTTTCAACAGTATTTTGTTAAAAAGACAACCTAAGTGTTATAGCTTTGGCTGTTCATTTATTTTACTTAAATATAATTTTTTTCTCTCACCCCCCCCAAAAAAAGAATCAAGGTTTGTATCGAACCGTGGGTCAAAAATCGTGATACGAACCGAATCGTGAGTTTGGTGTATCGTTACAGCCCTAATGGTACTTTGAAGTACTGCAGGGGGTATGTGAAATGTTTGCTAAAAATGCAAATTTAAAAATATGTCATGCATAATTCCTAAAATAATTATCCTGT
This sequence comes from Umbra pygmaea, assembly GCA_016801145.1. Lineage (NCBI taxonomy): Eukaryota > Metazoa > Chordata > Actinopteri > Esociformes > Umbridae > Umbra > Umbra pygmaea. The sequence goes on from JACXGM010029285.1 coordinate 10,971, forward strand.
AACAATGAATGAATTAATTGATGGATTCTAAACATTTAAAATGTAGCATTTAAATGCTTTTGTTTAAAAAAAAATGTTGTTTAGTGAATCTATCAATGCTGGCGCTGTATTGGGCCTCTTTATATAGACTTTTTTCTACCAAATATTTTTTGCACTGGTGAGGGGTACTTGGCATAAAAAAATATTCAAAGGGGGTACAATATTGAGAAAAGTTGGAGAAACACTAATCTATCCTACCACATATCTCTCCAGTGACTTCTTTGTTCAGATCGGGCGACTGTATATTCAATCGCGGAAGTATAGTCAGTGAACATAATCATCCCGTGCATGATCCGACTAAAGACTTCTGTGTTGGGTGAACAAAGGAAAGAATTGGCGGCTTGGGCGATACATGGTTGGATTAACCAAGTGTGTGCCCTTCGTCATCCCACAGATCTGTACAAGGAGTTGCAGAGCTGCTGACAAGGCAAGATTCGAGAGGGAATTGGGAAGGGTGGAAAATCGGGGGATAAAATAAAAATAAATAAGTTAGAACTTGCGAACTAAGCTTCCAACGGTGTCTCTGGGATAGTCAATGCCTTCGCTATCTTTTTGTATCCTGTTCCTTGTTTGGGAAGTGTGATCTCTTCTCTTAACTTTCTGGACCATTCTTCTGACTTCTGCCATATTTCTCACATGCAATCTAACGTGACACTCAACAACCCCTAGCCAGTTCAGGTATTTCATGTGTTTCAGCTCAAAGGTCGCGTTAACAAAGGATATTTGATGATGATGATGATGATGAATTCAACTTATAGCACTTTTCTTCCAAGGAACTGTAAGCGCATTACACAATGAGGAGGAAAGCCCACCTCATCCACCACCAATGTGTAGCACCCACTTGGGTGATGCACGGCAGCCATTTTGCGCCAGAACGCTCACCACACATCAGCTAACAGGTGGAGAGGTGAGTAGTTATATATGCCATTTAGGAAAAAGAGGGATTATTAGGTGGCCATGATAGAAGTGAGAGGCCTGGTTGGGAATTTGGCCATGACAACGGGGTTAACACCCCTACTCATACGCTATAAGTGCCATGGGATTTTTAATGACCACAGAGAGTCAGGACACCCATTTTAACAAAATACTTTGTAACAAAATACTGTTGAAAGACAAACAGAACTAAACTCCATTGTGGAGATGATTCAGGCATATTGAAAATCCTTCTTTAATCAAGTTCTCTTACATTTACAAAGTAAATTAAATAGCTTCACATTCGTGACCAGCAGTTCAAACTAATTAGAAGAAACTCCACAAAGCCGGCAGAAAGAGTTGTTCAAAAGTAATACATGGCTCCACACTCTCTGCGCTAATGAAACAGAATGAGAATGTGGAAATTAACTGCTCAATGCATGGGTCCTTATTTTCATTGCTTTGAGGTACTAAGAGAGATGCACAATTTATTACGGATCACCAAAAAATATGTTTCATGAAACAAAGCTGCAAGGACACAAATAAAATATCATAAACAATACTCACAAACAGACAAAGCTTATAAGGTAACTAACGAACAAAGTAGCTGCGTTTCTGTGAGGTAAACTCATGGAGCTGCTGCAATCACCTGCTATTATTATAATCTGCCAGAAATTGCTAACTAAATGTTGCTCAGAGAAAGCGCTAAATGTTGCAAAACTAAAACGGCTTCTGTCGACAAAATACAATTGAACAAACATCTTTAGACCTTGAAAATGAAATTAAGATTATTTAAGTATTTTTAATAATGTTCTTCAATTAGCTCAATTTTTGCAGGTAGGCGTCACATGATTGGAAAGTCAGATGACACGTAATTGGAGGCTCCTTACAGGTAAAATTAAATAATTTTTCCTCAACTAGTTTTGTGGTGTAGGTCTTTGTATTTTATAATGTTCACTTATTTAAATATGTGGTTGCATTAGATCTGGACAGGAAGGATAACTCTGAGAGGGGTGTGTTGTGATTCTGCCTTCTCAGACCGCGACACAGGTTTCATATCACATATCGTTACAGCCCTACTGGTCTCCCATCCAGGGACTACCCAGGCCCGACCAATTCAGGGCTCTATGCTGTATTATATCATAGGATATTTATCGTATGAAAAATGTAGGAGTAAAAACTATTTGCCCAAATGATGTGGGCTAGATCTTCAAAAAAAAATGTTTTGTGTGCCACTTAAAAGTGAAACTTAGATGGCTGCCAAGAGAACTAAAGTATTCAGATGTAATGCCTGTAATTCTGTCAGTTAATATGATTTATAAAAATAAAGTGTAAATCTGTCTTGAGGAGTGAGGATAATTTTAAACTATTAACAAATGGGAGTGAGTATTGTAACATCAAAATTCTAGGGATGGGACGGTATGAAAATTTCATATCACGATTATAGTGACCAATGTTATCACGGTTATCAATATTATCACGGTTTTGTTAAAATAAGATGTAAATGTAAAAAAACGGATACACACACTGAAAAGATTGACAAGTTTTATACTTGGAAATCAACAAACTACAACTACAATTAGAAGCTCTAAGCACTTTTTATTTTACTAAAGCCTACTATCCGATGTGATATCATTATGAATTCCCCATAAATTGATGACTGATAATCTTGTTAGAATTAGGGAATAGCTTTAACATCTGCTGAAGTAAACGAAAGGGCTAGTTAGTAGGATGATTTTTCACCTATGCTCTGAATTTGACTCTGTAATGGCATATTCATGTAACAGATACATTACATTCATTG
>JACXGM010029286.1:0-13724 GCA_016801145.1 Umbra pygmaea
TTGAGACTAATGAGCTGTCCTTGAGACTTCATATATATCTCATAATTGTATCTTTTTTAGCTCTCTGATTGACATTTACATGGATATATATAAGGAGAGTAACATTAGACATATTGAAGATCCATTTGAGATCTCTGATTTGGATCCAAGAAAGACAAAGATGAGGTTATGTGTGGTTCATTCTCCTGAGCAAAATGTGTGAATTACGAGACGGTGCTCGTAATCTCATGTTGGTGTTAAACAGAGCTCATTGTTGTCTAGGAGCAACAAAAGAGAATATGATGAGATCTTTTTTTGGAGTTTGCCTTCCTATGGGAGGGTGCAAGGTGCAAGGCAAACATTTAACACAACCTTCTGTACAGTAAAGATTGCTAGTCACAGGCCTTAGTTGTTAACTTTAAAAACTACGAAAAAGAAGCAGAAAATTCTTACAGCTATATGTTTAGCATTAAGCAACATACAAATCAATAGAATAATTGTACATAACTGCTGACTTGTGTCTGCTTTGATCCATCAGTTTTTGTCTTTTAGAGACAGGGGAAAACTTTGACCACTTTGGTACATTTGTCAATATCTGCTAAGGAACACTTTACTGAAAGACATCTAATGGCTCTATCGAACAAGAAAAACGTCAACATCTCCCAAAAAGCACAAGTATTCAGATTTTGTATAACATACAAAAAAAACACACTTTACAGAACATTTTAAACACTTTTAAGGGCTAAATATGTTTTATTGTGTCACAAACGTTAAATTGTAAAAACACATTTGATTTTTTTATACCGATGCAGTATAATGCTAACCAACCAATGGGGAGACGTTTCCCCCCTAAGACACACCCCCTTCTCATTTGCATAATGAGGCAGAAATGCATACAGAAATGTAAATATGACAGGTAGAAATAAAAAGCGTGGAAGAAATAAATAGGGTAAAAAAATACAAAGGAAGAATAAAACAGATAAAAATATTATAATATACACATATAAATAAATACATTTAAAAAATAAGTCATCAATAAATAAAGTTGAAAATTGTAATGGACAATAAATAAATAAGGTAATTATTACAATGGTGAATAAATAAAGAAGTTAATTAAAAGAGATATATACGTTAATGTCTCATTGTATAATTTAATTACTGCATAGATTTATTTATTTACTGTATTTATTGTTCAATTTATTGTATGCTTATTTATTTTTTGAGCATTTATTTATTTATATATTTATTTCTTATTTTGTCAGACTTGGTCCTCCATACCCCAGGGATGAATCACCCTGTGAATTACACAGTATGTGTAATTCATTTCACTCAACTATTACATGTGTGTGCTACTGTACATCATCGTTTTGCAGGCCAGATGTGTACATAGCTTCTCCCTCTTTACTCAAACCCATTTCTCTAACTCTGGATCTCTTCGCATTCTCACAGGGTAGACCCAAGCGGAAAGCATTCAACACTTTGCAGTGTGTGTGCTGCCAAATACTAGGAAAGGGTTCAGCTGCATTTTTTAATCCACAACAGAGCTGTTCTCTGGCATACAATATGCATGAGTCATATATTTAATCACTTTTTTCAAGTGGAAGGATTTACAAATGTTAGCTTTTTTATGCACAGTAGATATTTTTCAATTATTCACAGTTGAGTTGGTTGAAAATTATCATGATGTGATTTTGATAAAAAATGTTTTTCGTCTATTTGAGGCATTGATTTTTGTATTGATGGAGGCAATGAGGAAAGAGAGATGCACTGAAAGTATTCACAGCGCTTCAATTTTTCCACATTTTGTTATGTTACACCCTTATTCTGAAATGGATTAAATTAATTATTTCCCTCAAAATTATGCAAACAATACCCCCTAATGACAATGTAAAAGAAGTGTGTTTGAAATTAAATCAAAAATGAAAAAAGCACATGTACAGTACATGAGTATTCACAGCCTTTGCCATGAGACTAAAAAATTTAGCTCAGGTGCATCCTGTTTCCACTGGTCATTCTTGAGATATCTCCACAACCTGACTGGAGTCCACCTGTGGTAATTCAGTTGATTGGACATGATTTGGAAAGACACACTCCTGTCTATATAAGGTCCAATAGTTAACAGTGCATAGTTAACAGTTAACAGTCAGAGCACAAACCAAGCCATGAAGTCCAAGGAATTGTCTGTAGACCTCAGAGACAGGATTGTATCGAGGCACATCTGGGGAAGGGTACAGAAAATTATCTATAGCATTGAAGGCCCCAGTGAGCACAGTGGTCTCCATCATCTGTAAATGGAAGAAGTTTGGAACCACCAGGACTCTTCCTAGAGCTGGCCGTCAGGCCAAACTGAGCGATCGGGGGATAAGTGCCTTAGTCCCGGAGGTGACCAAGAACCCAATGGTCACTCTGACAGAGCTCCAGCGTTTCTCTGTGGAGAAAAGAGAACCTTCCAGAAGAACAAAAACCAGGCCTGTATGGTAGAGTGGCCAGACGGCTGTATGTTAAAATAGCAATGGCCATATTTAAACCACTGTTGCAGCATTACATGTGCAACTTAGACCACGAACCTAGGCAACAGAATAAATGTGTCTTTCTTAACTAGTCACATGACAGAATAGGTACAAACAAATTAACAGCACCCATGATGTTCCAGAACTAAACCCAACATTTCCATGCTTTGGTTTGATGACAAATTGCATCATTAACAACAACTGGAGGACAGAGGATTTAGAGGGCGATCCCAAAGTGGGTTTGTTGGAAGAAGGACGGCTTGCCTGTCAAACCTTTTCTCTCTAATGAGAAATAAACCCTGTTAAGGCCTAAATATACAATATGCGTCCCGTTACTGCCAGACAAATCCATCAGATTAAGAGAGCTCCTGCTAAAATGCCATCAGAACGCAGAAAACAGGTATTTAAAGCTGCTGGTGCCTCTGGAGTCCTGCGAAACCCAAGGTGTAGGATTCTCCAGAGGCTTGCAGTTGTGCATAAACCTACTATTTGGCCACACCTAACCAATGCTCACAAGCAGAAACAGTTGCAGTGGGCCCAGAAAGACGTGAAGACTAATTTTCAAACAGTCTTGTTTACTGATGAGTGCCATGCAACCCTGGATGGTCCAGATGGATGGAGTAGTGTATGATTGGTGGATGGCCACCATGTCCCAATAAGGCTGTGACGTCAGCAAGGAGGTGGCGGAGTCATGTTTTGGGCTGGAATCATGGGGAGAGCTCTGGTAGGCCCCTTTAGGGTCCCTGAAGGTGTGAAAATTACCTCTGCAAAGTATATAGAGTTTCTGACTAACCACTTTCTTCCATGGCATAAAAAGAAGAACCGTGCCTTCCGTAGCAAAATCATTTTCATGCATGACAATGTTCCATCTCATGCAGCAAAGAATATCTCTGTGTCATTGGCTGCTATGGGCATGAAAGAAGACAAACTCATGGTGTGGAACCCATCCTCCCCTGACCTCGACCCTTTTGAGAATCTTTGAAGCATCCTCAAGCAAATGATTTATGAGGGTGGGAGGCAGTTCACATCAAACAGCAGCTCTGGGAGGCTATTCTGACATCCTGCAAAGAAATTCAAACAGAAACTCTCCATAAACTCACAAGTGCAATGGTTGCAAGAATTGTGAAGGTGATATCAAAGAAGGGGTCCTATGTTAACATGTAACTTTTCCTGTTAAGATGTGTTTGATTGAATTAGCTTTTGATTTCAGTAAATATGAAACAACCTATAAAATGCTTTACAACCTATAACATGTTTTGAAACTCTGTTGTGCATAATATTTTGGAACAGTGCATTTTTAGTTTTTTATTTTTGAAAAAAATACTGTTTATATTGGGTGAATGAAATTCGACTTATACCCTAACAGTTGGTGACTTGAAAATTATACTGACTGTCATTTGCATCGACTATTTAGGAAAATCAGTGTAAAATATAATTTGCATAATAATTCGGAATGGGGTGTACATAATTTTCGCTGCAGCACTCTTACTCTTTGCTTGAATACTCACAATGTACAGTTGTATGCAAAAGTTTAGGCACCCCTGTCAATTTTCATTATTTTAATTTATACATTTTTTGATTGGATCAGCAATTTCATTTTGATATATCAAATAATGGAAGGACACAGAAATATTTCAGTAGTGAAATGAGGTTCATTGGATTAACAGAAAATGTGCAATATGCATCAAAACAAAATTAGACAGGTGCATAAATTTGGGCACCCTTGTCATTTTGTTGATTTGAATACCTGTAACTTCCTAGAATTGATTAATTGGAACACGATTGGTTAGGTGAGTTCATTAAGCCTTGAACATCATAGACAGATGCATCGAATCATGAGAAAAGGTATTTAAGGTGGCCACTTGCAAGTTGCTGTTCTCTTTGACTCTCCTCTGAAGAGTGGCAACATGGGGGCCTCAAAACAACTCTCAAATTACCTGAAAAAACATTGTTCGACATTATGGTTTAGGGGAAGCCTACAAAAAGCTATTGCAGAGATTAAAGCTGTCAGTGTTCACTGAGGAACATAGTGAGGAAATGGAAGACCACAGGCACAGCTCTTGTTAAGCCCAGAAGTGGCAGGCCAGGTAAAATATCGGAGAGGCAAAGGCGAAGGATGGTGAGAACAGTCAAAAACAGCCCACAGACCACCTCCAAAGACCTACAACAACATCTTGCTGCAGATGGTGTCACTGTGCATTGCTCAACAATTCAGCACACTTTGCAAGAGAAGCTGTATGGGATGTGATGCAAAATAAGCCTTTTCTGCACACACGCCACAAACAGTCGCTTAAGGTATGCAAATGCACATTTGATCAAGACAGCCAGAACCAGAAATATTGAGTCTAAATGTAAACAGCGTTATTTAAGTGCCACGTAACATCACTGGTAAATTAACAAGTGTTTCAGACCACTCGTTAGTCCATCGTAACAGACACTGAACTGTTTTGGAGAAATAGCGCCTCTCTCAACATGTAAGAAGTGATCACAAAGAGTCATCATAAAATGAAGAAAATGTATACAAACAAAATAGTTTGTAATTATGCGAATGTAGTCAGACAAATTATACAAACAGATGATACAATAAGTAAATTGCAACGTCCAGCCCAGTGAGGGCTGGTGTTACCATGAACTGAGACTGGACTCAAGTATATGTTTGTGTATTTCTATGTATATATTTATGTTCAGTCTTTTATGTTCACATTTTCAGTGCATATGCATGGTGTTTCTGTTCTGTGATTATTATTATTACGTGTGTGTACCTTTAAGAACTTGACAGCTCCTCCAGTTAAGCAGTTCCTAGTTAGAGAAGACTAGGTTGAGCAGGGGTATTGTAGATCTGTTTAATAATGATTGCTATCAGCCGTGTTGCTATTTTTGTGCCATAGCACAAGAGGGCTGCTTAACTGGAGAGAGCTGTCGGTCATTGATATTCTGTTGTGTTGGAAGTGCTATCGTTTGGTTTGTAGACAGTCCAGGAACTACATTCGGTTGTGACAAGTGAGTCCTGTTTAGTTAGTAGGCTTTTGTACACTGATATTTCTTTATGTTTAGCTAACAACGTTCTGTGCCACTTTTGAGAGCACGTAGGTTTATGTACCTTGTATGTTTATATTTCGCTAACAGAATTACGTGCCGCTTTTGAGAGCACGTAGTATTGTTATAGAAATCAGTTGTGCACCTTGCTACGGCGTACCCTGCAACCTATTGTTATATGTGTCCTGGAACTGTCTAAAATATATAACCAACAACCATCCATATATCTGCCTGAATCAGCCTCTCTCGATTACAACACTAAACTGTGACATAAATAATTAAAGGTAAATGTGAGTTCATTTGTAAACTGAGGAGTAAGAACATACTTACAACAACACATTATTAAGAGAAAGTGATCAAAATCAACCGTTGACAGGTCTGAAATCCTGCATGGTAGCCTACTAATATTGTTTGTCATGAACAGGCCCTTCCTCAGCTCCACCATCTACATCCTCATCGTTCTCCACGTCTATGGCTGCCCCAGCTCGCAGAGCAATGTTCTGTAGCCTTGCAGTCACAACAGTGACTGCACAGCATTTGGCCGGGTCAAATATAAGACCACCAGAAGACCTGTGCAGGCATCGAAGTCTAAGTTTCCACCACCAATTGATTCGCTCCACCACATTCCGCGTAAAGCAACGAGCCTGATTATACTGCTGCTCCGTGTTGCTTCCGGGGTTGACAACAGGGGTCAGGAGGTATGTGTGGAGAGGATTCCCGCTGTCTCCCAATAACCACCTATCGTCTAAGCTCAAACTCGCAGCAGCCTGGCCCACAGACGAGTTGGAAAAGACAAAGGAGTCATGCGCACTCCTCGGCCGCTTGGTAACCATGTCCATTATCTAGCCCTGGTGGTTGGAGATCACTTGTGTATTAATTACAGGGTACCCTTTTCTTGAAATGAACAGTAGTGCATCAGTGGAAGGTGTAGCGATGGGGTTAAGGGTGCCATCAATTGTGCCGATGACTTGGGGAATGTTCGTCAGGTCATTAAAACCTCCAACGTTTCGTCGCGCGTCCTTGGCCAGAAAATGTGATTATGGGCATGGTTGAGAAGAAGCGGGGTCATTGCATTCATCGATCAGGACAAGGATGCCTGATGCGTAATACCGCAGAGCTCAGAGAATCTGCACCTCTGGTGTTAGGGCATAGTTGCGTCTGGTTGATCAGGTTATCCCTGGTGAAACTAGATCCAGCAATTGCTCGATTTGTCCTTGAACTAAAAATAATAATAATTTGGATGTCACGTGATCGCTTCCGGGTGATATATGTAAATTACTAATAATACTTAGGATTTCTAATGCGCTTTCAATTGACCCAAAGATGCTTGATATGATTATCATTGGCTAAAGTGCACCCCATTGGTTCGATATAACCAATTTTTCAACTCTAAATTTCACTGATTTTTTTATTGACTAATGAGTAGTGGAATCAATTGCCATCTATGTTTTGTGCCTTTGATAGTAATGACGCTCTATCGACATGCAATAGGCAATATTTCAAATGCACCATGGCCTAGTTTCATTCCAAAAGGCCATAAAGTAGGACTTACGATGCACTTTATAAAGAGCAACATAAGTGGTGGTTTGGGAAACAGTCGTTTGTCCATCGTAATAAAGACCATTTTTAAGGCCGCTGTATACTTGTCATTGCCGACCAACAAGATCTACGTCCTTTTGATGTCACACTGGTGCGCTGGATTTTAAGTGCGTGACCAGAGGTTGTGCACCATTCATTTTTTTCAGTGGCGTGCGACAAAGCGTAAAATATGCTTGATCCATCAAAGTAGGTCGTCGAATTGTTGTGCAGACATTCTGAAGTATTCAAAATGCTTCTCTTTGTCTATCTTCCTAATTTGTTTCACAAGGATATTGAACTCACAATATTTATGTCTGGCGTTATTCAATAGTCGAACATTCCACCTTCTTTTCCTTTGTTTCTTTAAAAGCTTGTTAGACGCCATAATAGAAAAAAAAGTTTTCGTCCAAAACTTTGAGTAAGACTAACGAGGACAAGCTTTCCATATTCTTCCCACTTGACAGGCATTTGCACCTGACGCACAGCTCATAGGACACATTTATTTATCCTCCCTGCTCTTTGATAGTTTTTAAATAATGTGAATAATTCCAGCTGTTAAAATGTAGGCTATGTATTCTTCCATTTCACTAACCTCCAATCCGCATAATGCATTACAATTTAAGTGCGAGATCTCTCTTTTTTTTGATTGGGGTGGAGGCGCTCGCGGATTAAACAACAACAACGGACAATAAATTATTAACTTGTGTTCTAAAACAGAAAAGGTGAAAATATAATGTAAATGTAACTAATTTTCTTGTTATACTTTAAATGTAACTAGTAACTAATTACTTGAATTGTGAAAGTAATGCGTTAGGTTACTTTTTACCAAAAAAGTAATCTGACTACTGTTACGCCCCATTGTCCTTTGTAGTTGTTGCTCTGTGTGTCTTTCTCTGTACAGGTGGCGCCAATCCTCATCATCATCACTGGCGCCTCCCCTCCGTTATCCGGTGCAGCTGAATCTAGGGTGACCATATATTGATTTCCAAAAAAGAGGACACTGCCTTGTAGCTAAATGTCACTAAATGAGTCATACGCTAAATAACCTATTTGTGACGTCATCACGTCCACTGAACTAAGATTCTGCACACGACAGAAACAGGAATGAACAACTGTCTAAAACTCTCTTGTGATTAAGTGCATAAAAATCTCTTCTGATTACGTGCATGTAAATAATAAAAATAAATGGTCAAATTAAACTCTTAATTTAAAACAAAAGGGAGCAAACAATACAGATTAGTGATTGGTCCTTGACAATGCTGTTTGCACATGCGCAGCTCTATAGCGTGGGCCAAGTCAGCTGGGGTGTGGTTTGTGTTGCTCCGCCTTCTCCCCTGCTCACCGCTCTCTCTCTCTCTCTCTCTCTCTCTCTCTCTCACTCTCTCTCTCAGTTGCACTGAATAGAATAGAGGGAGAGGTGTGCCTCCAAATCCTTGCAGGAAAGCAAGACCACACGATTGCGGCATTTTACTAGCAACTTTCTTCTACGCAAAGTAGCTAAGGGTTGTCCAAAATACAAAGTACTGTAGTATTGTGTGCAAACGCCAGTCAATAAAAAAACATTTAAAACCAGACATTTTCATGGATTTATAACCCCCCCCCCCCCCCCCGGAGACCCCGGACAGTGCGCAAAAAGTGGACATCTCCGGGCAAAAGAGGACGTTTGGTCAGCCTAGCTGAATCCAATCATCATATTCCCATCATGCCCTTTTGGTTTTGGTATAAAATGCTTGTCTTAGTGGTTGCTGTTAGTTTACCAAGGGCTTACCAATAGCTTATATCTCTCTCTTTCTGTGTGGGGTTGCCTGTTTGGGTTAACCTTTTGTTTAGAGTGTTTGTTACATGATAGTATTTTAGTGTGAGAGTTTTGTATGACAGTGTGAGATTGATAGGCCTGTGTAGTGTGTGGAATTGTGATTAATTGCTGTGTATTAGTATTATTGTTATTATCCATTGTTTTCATTTGATATTTATTATTGTTCTTTTTGTCTTCCCAGGGAGAAGGGGAACACTTGGGAGTGTTAGGCCAGACACCAATGGGCTTACATCACCTGTAGGGATAATTCCTTGTCTATTCACACCAGGTTAGTCTGAGCAGTCCACCCCCTGTATTTTAGTTAGGACGCCTTGACCATGTGCCAGTTAGTTTATGTGTGTTTTTAGGTAGTTGAGACAGGTTAGGGGTGGGGTTTAAATATTTACTTTCTTTGCTTTGGTTCCGCTCAGCCTCTTCTCCCAAAAGTATTATTTATTGCTTTACTGTGGCAAAAAAGCCTGTGTTAAATGGTACACTATTGTTTCTGTGTCCTTGCTCACACCCACAACTTCTTTCTCTGACCAATTTGGCAGCGAGGTGTAACATCTCCTCCGTAACGGGAGTAGTGCATAGCACATAGGGGCTCGTCCAAGATGTTATGCCCCGCTGCTCGCACCCATCGGTGGTCGGTAACTGGAGTGTGGTGTTGGGATGTGGGTAAGGACTAGCTAGCTGTAGTTTTGTTTTGTTTTAGTTTTGCGCCTTTAGTGTTTTGTGTCTATAGTGCCATAGTGTGTGTAGGTGTTTTTGTGTCAGGATGGCGTCCTTAGACATGGAGCTGTTAATTGAGGACCCTTCCTTTGACTCATTGTTGAAATTGCGGAAGGCAGACCTAGTAGTGGTCGCCGCCCACTATGGTATAACATTAAATAAGCAAATGCTCAAGGCCGATATGGTTATGACTATTAAGGGCTATTTATTTGAAACAAGGTGTTTTAGCCTCCAGGGATAAGAGTGGGGAGGAGCCTCGGGTACCTTTAACCCTGCCCAAGTTCGACCCATCCCTTCTGATGTCTGTTGGCTGTTTGTTACTGTTTGTAACAAAATGGTGTTTGTTACGAATACTCACGAGAACAGGATGAATAATCTTCAAGTGGCAAGATCAGCTCGTAATTCCACGGATCTTCCTTCTGCTCCTAGTAGGGATGAGAGTAAATGTTTTTTTTGCCAACGAAAAGGATACTTGTTTGCTGACTGCCCTGTTCTAACCCCGTAACTGACCTAAATGTGTTGAGTTCATGCGCTCAAAGGAGCTTGATAATTGGTACAGCCCATTCATTTCTAGCAGTTAGGTTTCCTTAAGCGAGTGAAAAGCTAAAGGGCGGCCTATTCAGGTTTTGCGCGATACAGGGCAGCAAAAACTATAATTGTGTCCGACATGTTACCCTCGTCTACTGAGTCCTATTGTGGGTCTCATGTTTTGTTGACAGAGGTCAAAATGGGTACCGTTTCTCTTCCTTTACATTGGGTTTACCTGTCATCATGTGTGTTGTCAGGCCGTTTCCATGTTGGGGTAGTCCCCAAATTACCAGTAAAAGGTGTGTCTCTTTTATTGGGCAATGATCTTGTTGGGAGTAGAGTAAGCCCCATCATGAAGGTATTAGACAAACCTGATCCCTCCTGCTTAGATTCAGACACAGACTCCCCAGTGTTTTCTGCTTATGCAGTGAGTCCTTGATATTTCTTCTTTGTACAGCTCTGAATAGAGTCCAGTCACGTCGCCTGTTTCACAGGTGGGTTCGCATACTACACCTGGTACGGATCACAAACCGAGGGTTTGCGATGATGTGTTAGGTGATTTGTTGGTAACAATCACACCTGCTCGAGTGATTGAGTGCCAGCAGGAGGACAAAAGCCTTCAAAAATATTTTGCTTCGATAAATTTTGTTAAAGTCAGCGACGCGAAAGCCACATATTTCTTGGAGAAAGGGCTTTTGATGAGGAAATAGAACATTCATAATGAAATTGAAGACTTTGATTCTGTTTATCAAGTTGTCCTCCCTATTCCATTCCGGCAACAGGTGTTGTCACTAGCACATGATTATGCTTGGGCAGGACACTTGGGGGTTACAAAAACATATGATTTTTGAAAACATTAGCCATTAAACACCAAACCTCCAGCACATATCATCCTGAGAGCCAGGGTGCATTGGGGAGGTGGCATCAGACTTTAAAGGGAATGCTGAGAAAATATTGTTTGGAAACAAAGTCAGACTGGGTGCTAAAAAGTGCTAAAGGAGCAAATGTTAGGTCCTAACCTAGCTCGTACTGGGAAAACTGTGCTGGATTATGTGTCCAAGACTCGTGAGAGTCTGCACAATGCATGAAAATAGCAGGAGTCTCTCTCGGCTGCCCAAAAGCAGATGAAATTAAAGTATGGAAAAATGTCTGTGAGTCGGGTATTCACGCCTGGGGATCAGGTATTAGTATTGTTGCCATTGCCTGGTTCATCCCTGTCAGCTCAGTTCTACAGACCATACACTTTGGAGAAGAGTGTTACTGCAAACAACTACATGATTAAAACACCAGAGCGTTATTTACATCTCTGCCATGTAAACGTGTTAACAGAGTACCTTAAAAGGGATTCTCCTTCCAGGCCGAACAGGTCCACCCAGGCCAAGAGCCCCTGTCAGGTGTCTGGGATGCTGGCAACAGAGGCTGCAACTACTAAGGTACAGACGACAGGATCAGTGAGCGAGAGACCATATGAAACGGCTAAATAACTCTGAAATGCTAAAGGTGTTACCTACGATCATGTTACACTTGGAAAAGGATAGAAAAAAAATTATCTTATTCACATGACTGTTTGTTCAGCCACAGAAGGATTCTGGTCTAAACTGCTTGATAAAGCAGTAATAATAATGCGTTTTAAATATAGCGCTTTTCCAGGGCTCAAGGACGCTTTACAATGAACAAGCAACAATAATAACAAATATAGCCGCAAGTGGCGATTTGCGGGTTCAACCCTTTTTTCTCAATAGCGACTTTAAAGTAATTTCACACAAGGTTCAACATTGTTATAAAACATATCCTATCATTTTCATGATATATAGCTTGATGTCATTCCATGTGCAGTTGTTATACATTTAAAGCGCCCCCTAGAGGTCAATTTGAATGAGACTTGCAGGGTGTGGTTCAGTTACTTATTAAGAGATTTGTCATGATTGGAGAATGAATATGCAATTACTAGTAACATTTGTGTATTGCCACTCACATATGTTGCGCTTGTAGCGCCCCTTAGTGGTCAATGTATATGAAGCTGTCTGGGTATATCTTAGGAACTTATCTGATCACATCCAGTGAGTTTGTGATGATTAGCCTTACGGTTGCTGATTTGTATTCATTCATGTCGAGAGCCACACCCCTTTCAAAGTTCATTGGTCAATAACTTGAAATGTAATTGAGATTGACATGTTTTGTTCAACTTCATATATGCTTGATCCAATTATGATTCACTGAAAATGTGGTGGCAATTGGAGCTACGGTGTAGGAGAAGATAAAAGCACCCCCTAGTGGTCAATTTGAATTAGAATTGCAGGGCACAGTTCAAGTACTTATGATGATATATCCTGAGAGATTTGCCATGATTGGAGATTGAATATACGATTAATAGTACAATTTGTGTAATGCTACTGACCTATTTTGTGCTGGTAAAGCCACCTGGTGACGCATGTATATGAAACTGTCTGGGTATATCTGGGGCACTTATCTGAACATATCCTGTGAGTTTTGTGACGATTGGCCCTACGGTTGCTGATTTGTGTTCATTTATGTCCAGAGCCACGCCCCTTTCAAAGTTCATTGGTCAATAACTTGAAAAGTAATTCATATATTGACATGCTTTATTCAACAATTAATAAGCTTGATCCAATGATGCTTCACTGAAAATTTTATGACAATTTTTGTGGCGTGGCTTACCACTTCATGGTTGAACCCTAATAACCATTTAACACAAAAACAAATGGACCATGATAACGAACAAATGAAACAACAATAGGTTGCAGTGTGATAACAGCCGATGTTGGATGTGCTTTGGAAGACAAACACAATATCTTAACTGTCTTAAGTCGGCTTTGAGTTGCTGCAATGAAACACGGTTTTGATCAAGAATTGGACACCATGAAATTGGAGAAAACGTAATGTGTAACAGTTTTTTGTATCGAATTGGCAATTATTTTTGCATATAAGTAGACCCCACAGTGCATAATACTGTAAATAATTACAGTAGTTCATGTAAATAAAGAAGTATTATAGGTTTGAGCATGCTGTATATACACTGGAGTTGTGACCACTCACTCCGCAATGTGTCATGCATAACAACTGCTCTTATCAGTTGTATATTGACCATAAACCACCACTCCTGCCTTATTGTGTAGTGCAATATATAGTACACTTCATATTCTTTCTTGCCAATCATTATGAAGGTGAGTGTAAAAAGGTCGTCAGTAGTGCTTTTAAAATAAGGTGTCTGGTAAGAAGCTGTATTTTTCAGAAGTATGTTTTTAGTTTGAGTCACTACCAGCTGTGACTCTGTAGGTGGTACACGCAAAGCAGTACAGCTGCCATGCTGAGAGAGTGGGAGAGAGATCACACCTTTCCTTCCTACAGGAAAAGAATGCCTGTCTAAGCACAGCTCTTCCGGTGGACTAAATTATCAGCCCTTTTCCTGCCCCATCTCATCCTGCATTCATTCTGAGCCGTAGAGTTATGTTGCTTCCTGTCCTACTGCTTATCCTCTCCCACTGAACCTGTGTGTGTGTGTGTGTGTGTGTGTGTGTGTGTGTGTGTGTGTGTGTGTGTGTGTG
>JACXGM010029287.1:0-7500 GCA_016801145.1 Umbra pygmaea
TGTTTGGGGCTGTATATTTGCTTCCCCTTTTGTGTTCTGTTGTCCCCTGAGTTCAGTATATGATTACGGTGGTTTGGTTGTACTGTTTTGGTCTGTGTATTGTGTATATGGTTCTGTCCCAGTGTGTGATGTTTTGGCCCCCCCTAGTGTCTCTTTAGTATGTCTGTTATATTCCCTTCTCATTTGTATACTGTCGTTGAGTTGTGTCTCGTTAGGAAGTGTATTTAGGTTGTTTGCTTTGTGATGTCTCTTGTCGATCAATGTGCTCCTGTTACGTGTTCCTATGTGTTTTCTTTTATTCTTTAGAATGCCCCACGTGGCAGTTTTGTTTTCTTACAATAAAAGTGTTATTTGAGTATTGCAACCTTCGCGCCTGTCTCTATCCATTTCAAAGGAGGAAACGTGACACACCTCCAGTAGCGACAGAGGCCTCTTGGGTATTCCTGAATCGTAGAGTTGCTAGTCATCTCTATTTATAAGGAATCTGGAGGACTTGTGTATGTCACATTGGATTGTGGGCATATTGATTTGCTTTTACCGATAATATGATAGGTTCACTTTGAAGTGATTATATCAACATCCGTCTCTAGCCAAGAATTTTCAACATCTGTTAATATTAACAAATCATGTTTTGAATAATGCATTTATTCAATTGGTCATACATGCCTGAAATCTCCAGTATTTTTGGAAAAGCAAGTTGTTTCATTTTTGGTGTTGTTCTGTTTTTAGCTCAAACCAGTTATACTAGTTTTCTGGTTGAGAATCTGGGCCTGTATACACAACAAAATAGGTCCTTACTTTACGACAGGTAATTAAGGAATTTTATGATATACTCTGCGACTGCCTAACTTCTGTTCCAGGTGTTCAGCCTAAACTGTTCTGAAAGTTTGACTGACTCACTATGTTTGGTTGTTAAATGTGGACTATTTTTCTAGCATTGGGATATGTTTAAAATGTGTGAAGAATTTAATTCCAAGTTGTGGCTATTGTGGTGATGCATTGGGATCATGAATGTGGTTTAACATGATGTTGAATCATTATTGAGAATGTGGTGACGACTATAATTTTCTATATGTTTTAATAGAATGTATGATTTCTTGTGTATTATATTCAGATTTTAAGTGTGTTTCTATAAAAGGCCACAGAGCATTAATGAATTACACTTGCGAGGGTCAAGGAACTAATGATTCTGTCTGATTAATAGTTAATAAAAATAAGACCCAAATTCAAATAACCACAGCCAGTCAGCTGTGTATTTGTTTCTTGATCACAAATTAGTAGACCGAGCCGCGTCTATGATTTGTCGTTCTCTGTATCGTTGCCAAAAATTATATTTATCATTCAATCAAATAAATAAGTTAATACACAAAGGCGTTAGATTTATTAATCGAATTATTAAAAAAGTCTCTACCAATAAAGGATTTATACGCTGAGCTAGTGGGGAAGGAGCGAGAGGTTGGGGGCACTTTACTTTTCTTCCAAAACTTCAAAAAGACAGATTGATGTGTGGAGGAGGGTTCTGTGTGTGTGACTACTTGTTCTGAGACAGGCAGTGGCTGGGATAGCCTGCTGAGGACATCTACTGGCTGAATTCTGTAACAACATCCCAGAGTAGTTTAATAAACTGCAGTTGTGTAATGATCGGTCTATTTGATTAATAACAGGGTTATTCAATAAATAGAGATCCAGATCAGGCCTGTCCGCGACAATGCATTACATATTTAAGTTCATTTTCTTCTCACTCTTTTCCTCCATCGTTATTAAAATGTTTTGCTAGCATAATATACTTCAAACACAAAAAACCTTCGCAATGCATTTCCTACTTTTTTCAGACTGTCCTAGTTTCGATTTGACACATCAAACCCATCTTCCCTAACAATGATTTGTATGACAGCAGGGTACGGCATACAGAGCATCTCTGTTTATGTGAATGGGTCCAACTTCTATTGTGGGAACTCATTCCACAATCCAGGTTTAATATATAACCGTTTAGTATCACATTAATCATACTTAATTCAGCCTTAAAAATACAACCTACTAACACGCAAACCACAATACCAAATCACCCTACTAGGGGGCAGTGAAAGCCTGCTGACAATCTCCACTCTGCTGACCGTGCCAGTACTTTCCACCCAATCCCTCGGGGCTGCACGTCTGGGCACTAGAGGCCTATTTCACACCCCCTCCAGGAGGCCTGTCTCTTTCCATCCACCAGGGATGAAAACATACACAGACACTAGACCAGGGCTTTTTAACTCTAAAACCTACAGGGCAAAAAGGCTTCTGCTTTTGGCTTGTACATGATAGCTAATTAAACGCCACTAGTGTCCCAGACCTCAGTCAATCCTAATAGAAATAGTGGTGAAAAATCATAATTTTTTTTGGCCCACTAGAACTGGGGTTTACTACCACTGAACTGATGTATATCTTTAGTAAGACATGGACACTATTAACAAAGCCCCAACTCATTACTCCCCATCAAGTTGGGTTTTAATCTGTCACTTCCGGTGGCGCTGCTCTGCACGCGACCCGGGCTCTTGCTCTTGCTCTACTGCACCAATTTGTTGTCTGTGGTTTGTTCTTTTTATCCGCTTTTTATTCCATTTTATTTTATATGAGCTTTTTAGTTTTAGTTTACATTGTGACTGTTTTTATGCCAATACCAGTATGGCAATGTTCGTTCAGATGTGCCTAGTGGTTGCTGTATGGGGATACCTTGCACATTGCCAAACAGGTGTAACAATATGGACGTCAATTAGGTACACCAGAGACGCACTGCTTGCGCTTCGCCATGTCGGGCCTTCTCCCTTGAATCTGCCTGTTTGCGGGGGGTCATCAACTGATTGCAATAGAAGGCATAGGAGACTGGGTCAACGAGGTGGAATACGGCAACGTCTGGTCAGACGATGCCATAGAGAGACTCAAAGGTTGTTTCCTCTGCACAGATTGGAATGTTTTTAATGACAGGGACATTGATGAGACTACTGAGACAATAACGGAGTATATCAACTTTTGTGTGGACAATGTACTCACTAAAAAAAAATGTATTATGTACCCAAACAACAAACCTTATATAACTAAAGAAATTAAGAGTTGTATTAACAGGAAAAATTATGCATTTAGAAATCATGATCTTGCTGGGTTGAAAATAATACAAAAAGAGCTTAATCATAAGATAAAAGAAACAAGGGGGCGACAGAAAGATCTTATTGAGCATCAGTTTTCCACTTCAAATTCGAGAAAAATGTGGGATACAATGAAGGCTGTTACCAATATAGAAATAAATAGTCCACTTATAAATACTAATGACGATTTACAGAAAGCTAATGAACTTAACGATTTCTATCTATGGTTTCAAACTAAGGACTTCTCTGATAAATGCAGATCTGTTATAGGTTCTCTGACAGATGATACGGGCAGTAGATTAATAATAGATAGTTCTAAGGTGCAATTACGGTTTCAGCAGTTATGTACTAAGAAATCTAAGGGACCTGATGGGATTTCTTCACAGCTTTTGAAAACCTGTGCTGCAGAACTTACTCCAGTGTTGTGTACACACTTTCAGCGTTCATTGGACTCACATATAGTTCCTGTGCTCTGGAAAAAAGCTGTGATCATCCCAATTCCAAAAACCTCACATCCGTCTGAGAATTATGATTTCAGACCTGTAGCACTAACATTGATTATAATGAAATGTTTTGAAAAGTACATGGTGTCTTTATTAAAAAATGAAGTTATGTCAAATCTAGATCCATGGCAGTTTGCGTACAGACAGGGTAGAAGCACGGATGATGCAGTAGGATGTATCACCCATCTTGTATCTAAACATTTGGATGACTCAAAGGCTTATGCGTGTTTACTTTTTATTGATTTTAGTTCAGCTTTTAATACTTTGCAACCGTATTTATTATTGGAGAAATTTAAATTGTTGGATGTAAATCTGTTTATTATTAAATAGTATTTTTCATTTTTAACAAATAGAACCCAACGGGTTAGGGTTAATGGGAAGATCTCTGACACTCATGACATCAGTACAGGAGCCCCTCAAGGGTGTGTGAGCTCCCCAGTTCTCTTCACATTGTATACAATTACAAACAGTTGTGTGAGGATTAAAAGTAACAACTACATTGTGAAATTTGCGATTCTTAGCTTGTTATATAAAGATCAAGACATTTTTTCTAATTGCTCTAAGATTAATCAGTTTATAGAGTGGTGTGATGTTAACCACCTGATTGTAAATGTGAAGAAAACTGAGATGATATTTGATCCAAAATCAATTGGAAACCATAGCTCTATTTGTATTCATGATGTTCCTATCACACAAGTGTCCTTACATAAATATCTGGGTGTTTACATTGACTGTTCTCTTACATGGCAGGCTCATATAGATACTTTGTGCACTCGGTTACAACAAAGACTGTATTTTTTGAGAAGGCTGGGACTTTATGGGGTCAGTAGTAGGATTATGATGTTGTTTTATCAGACTGTATTGGAGAATGTGATATCTTATGGAATACATCTTTGGTACGGTAATTTAACAGTACATTTGAAATCTAGGCTTGGTCGTCTTATTCGAACGGCCTTGAAGGTCATGGGCAGAACAAAACCTCTTTCCCTCCAGACCCTATATGAAAAATCTACATTGAGGGAGGCAAATAAGATTATGCAGGATACAACACATGCCCTGTACTCTGAGTTCGTAATGCTGCCATCGGGGAGAAGACTTAGAATGCCTAGCTGTAGACTAAACCTGTTCAAGTATTCATTCATTCCTTCAGCGGTTAAGTTATTAAATAATATCAAGTAGTAATAATAATTATTTGAAGTGTATAGAGTAGCATAATGCTGATTACTTTATAGTGTACAGGGCGGCATGACGCCAATTCATTTCTAGTGTACAGAGTGGCGCGATGTCAATTAATTTTGAGTGTACAGAGTGGCGTGATGCCATTTGCGTCCCAGTGTAGAGAGTGATGTGATGCCAATCATTTTATAGTGCATAGAATGGTGTGATGTCAAACACCCTTCCAGTGTATATTGTATGAATATTTCTCTGTTTGTATGTATTGTGTTTGTTTTAAATGTCTGGTGTTGCCGTGGTTGTATTTGTATTTGTGAGCCCAAAACAAATTTCCCATTGGGACAATAAAGTATACCATACCATATCATATCAAATTCTTTCTTCAAACCAAATAACATTTTAGATTGTTAAGAACTCCATTAACATTATTCAAGACCTGAGGGTTTAGATGATATACCTGTGTAGTGGAAAAATTATGTTTACAGGACCAAATATGACTCATTTAACAGCTAGTCTTCTCTCACACCTTAGTCAACACAAAGGATTTCCTGAGGGGAATTAAGATTCATGGAAGGGGAGTCAAACCCCCCACTTGAACACACAGTCCTTTGCCCGAATAGGTGAAGACAACAGTTTCAACTGATAAAGCTGATAAAACTCAACATTATACTGTACATATTTATATGACAGTTGGTGCTTTCTTGATGATCCCATTAAGGGAGTTTTGTTTTATTACATGTACTAGAAGTTTGCACAGGTTAATTCTATTTCTCCACAGGGTTACAACGAGAGACAAATGCTTTTTCCCACTGTGAGGGATATTTAAATGTCCTAATCTGTTCATAATCTAATCATGTTAATGTGTCGATACCAACCCGTTTGTTCCAACACTGGCCAGTGAAATGATCCCCATTTAGTATACAGCGGGAATGGAGTGGGAGGCACCTGAGTGGAAAGGATAAAATCTCTTTGTTTTGGTAAACATATTGAGTTTATATCATAAATGATACTCCTGGCAAGTTCTTCCCATTGTGATGCGTTATTATAGCTAGGATATAACTGTGTAGTTTTGTTAGGCCGAAGGGCGGGAGGATTTCAGAACGTTTTGGTATGTACTTTGTATTTCATTGTCCAGTTGAAGCATTGTATTCTGATGCTCTTTAACCAAAATCAATTCTGGAAAAGATTAAACAACCTAACCAAAAATAAACATTTAACAATTCAAAACGGTTAAGTTTAGGGGTCGACCAATTTATCGGTGCACAGATTAATCGGCCGATCTTTTGGCATTTGTTACATAATCGGCATCGGCCAATATCAAGCCGATTAATAAACAGGCACATCTTGCGGGCAGCTTGGTCGCCTGGCCCTGGTGTTGTTGTTGTGGAACACGTGTACGATGCACGCTGCTCCTAGAGTCAATTACCAGCAGAGTGAGGAGACCTCATCCAGTGACTAAGGAAGCAGCTGTTCCTCTGAGAAAACAGTAAGGATTAAATTCTTATAAATCCTATTTAATGAAAAAACGTATGACATGTTACTGCCAACTTAGAGAAAAAAATGAATTCGCGACAGGACGTTCGGCTACTTTGGATATTTCTTTGGATAGCTGTCATGTCACAATAATTAGGCTAGAATTTTGCAATCACAGATTATTATTTGTTCCGTTTGTGTGTCTATATTTGAGAGGGTTGTCAACTCAATGCAGAGAAAAAAGTAGTAGTTAAAAGAGACCACCGCACCATAGGATAGTGAAGGACTGGCTTTGCTTTGCTAGCGTCGTTGCTAGGGTTGGTAACAGTCTATGGTTGGTACAGAGTAGACCCGCTGCTAATATGGCACCTGTGCCTTAACTACCCATATCTACCGGACCAAATCGCAACGCGGATTTCTGTGCCTCATTTCGGCGCCACTGATGTGCCTGCGTTGCTCTCTGATGCTCCGAGAATAACAGAAACATCACAGCATGTGATGCTATTTAACATTACACCCATCAGCAGCTAACATTAGCCTGTTTGTAGCTAGCATGAAAGGGGATACATTAAAATCAGTCGCATATAATCACTTGTTAGCTTCACGTGTTTAATATTAGTCTAGAATAGTGGGTTCACTGCTTTCATTCCGACAGAACAAATTTTTTATCAGCCAAAACTTTTATCTGTTCTGTTTTCCTCAAGGCTTTTAGGGAAAAACGACCTGTTTTTAAAAAACTGCTGCACAAGGGTTAACTAGCTATATTGCGTTGCATATGATAAATAAGGGGGATTTATAATTAATCATCAGATCAGCCAACAGTAGATCAAAATCGGGTACTGGCACCAAACGAGTGTCCATTCAACAATGCACAGTCATTGTTGCGCTCATATATAACGTGTCAAAATACGATGCCTATTCAAAACGATACACAAGAGTGTTTTTTTACTTCCACATTTCATCAAAAGGCATTCATGTTAGCAGGGAATACGTCACTAGTGTTCTCAAACGTCGTTTTTAAAGTAGTCTATTTCTGATTTTGAGTCAGACGGTGGCAAAAAGAGAGAAGAACATTTGGCTTTTCCAACTCCTTGCGCAAGAGAATAATTATGTAGTTAAACGTGCAATATGTAATTTTTGGCCACCAGGGGGCTGTCAATCAAAACAATAGCAAAAGATGTACTTGGATGACGTCGGGAAGATGCGTGGGATCATGGGTTTTGTTA
>JACXGM010029287.1:12500-13726 GCA_016801145.1 Umbra pygmaea
GGAAACTATCAAACCAAAAACACAGAAATCCTGACAACCAAGTGTTGCGGCTTGAATATTTTGAGACTCTGAAACACTACAAAAAGACTGTCAAAACCAAAAAGAATGCACATATAAGAAAACAACTTTGTATAATCGAGGAGTCTATAAATTCAAATTCTTTCTGGGAACATTGGAGCTCACTTCATAAAAAATATCCAAAAGAATTGGCAAAACTTAAATTGTCCATTTTCAGATTATTCAACCTAACACTCAATGTAGGCTAGTTTCCCTGTGGAATAAAGGACTCATAACCCCAATCTTCAAGAGCGGTGATAAATTTGACCCAAAGAATCTTGAGAGGCATCTGTGTAAACAGTAACCTGGGGAAGTTACTTTGTACCATTTTTATTAATTTAATGACTTAAAATTCATGACTTCAAGCTTGGCTTATTGAACATAATGTCCTCAACAAAAGCCAAATTGGATTTTGACCAAATTATCGTACATCGGACCACACTTACACCTAAACTCTCTCATTGATACCCATGTATACCAAAATAAAACCATAATTTTCTCATGCTTTGTGGATTTTTAAAAGGCATTTGATTCCATTTGGCATTTGGCAAAGCGGTGTCGGGGGAAGGACATTATTTTATTCAATCTATGTATACAAACAGTAAATGTGCAATTAGAATTGGAAACAAACAGACCAACCACTTCACTCAGGGTCGGGGAGTTAGACAGGGCTCTTGCCTAAGCCCTACACCATTTAACATTTACATAAATGAATTAGCAAATATCTTAGAAAGTTCAACAGCACCTGGTCTCATTCTGTTAGACACAGAAGTAAGTCAAATTCCTGCTGTATGCAGATGACCTTGTTCTGTTGTCTCCTACGAGAGAGGGTCTGCAACATCATTTGAACACCTTACATCAGTTTTGTAGTATATGGCACATGACTGTTAATTTCAAGAAGACAAAGACCATGGTTTTCCAAAAAAGAACCAAATCCCATGATCGGGGTGCAGATGGCTCAGTGGGTAGGGAGTAGAGCTGAACGATTAATTGCATTTGCGATAATAGTGCGATATGGTAAAACAAGGTTTTCTAATCGCAACGGCTGCGATTAGACATGCCCTTGACATGCGCGAGTAAATCACGCAATATGATCAAACGATACTTTATGATCACACAGGCTGCACCGGGCTGGCTGCACTCTGGTCACGTCACAAGAGTTAACTTTG
>JACXGM010029289.1:0-13723 GCA_016801145.1 Umbra pygmaea
AGTCATTAACAATACCTCGCAATGAAGGAATGAGTTGGTACAGGTTATATACATTTGAAACAGGCAGCAGGTGTTCAGAATTCAGGTGATTGTGATCTTAGGTGCGTGCTGCCTTCATGTGAATGGGGATCTTGACTAGAAACGGTGGGAGGAACAGTAGACAGTGGTTCAGTAGAACCGGCTATGGACGATCTCACAAGTCTGGCCGCAGCGTTTTGGAATAATTGAAAACGGGCAATTTTATGGAAGCCCATAAGGGACTAAATTCAAATGATAATGGAGTTTCAGAAATGCATTATCATTTTCAAAGTATGTAAGTGTTATTTGAGACAATATTCAAATTAAAATGCAATAATTCACTTGCATTATAATTTTTACATATTCATATGGGCATTCTATGACAATATTAAAATTCAAATGGAATAACTGTTTTCAAAGACATACCCCGCTTTACAAAGGATTATATTCAAATGTTAATGTGAAAATTAAAATCCAATATAAACAATGTAGTCCAATCTCCCATTTATGCAAGCATTATTTAAGTCTCAATTAAAATGAAAATGCACCACTTTTAACTATTGGAAAATGCAAATTAAAACGCATTTGACATTTCATTTTGTGCTGTGCAGTGGACAATATTAAAATGCATTAAGCTAAACAGCGCCCCTTGGTGAATTGCATTTACATTTTCAAGTCACCACACTCTTTTAGGGACGGTACTAGATCATGAAAATGCAATCTGTCAGACCACTCATCAAGGCGGGTCTTCAGTTCAAACGTAACTTGTGTCAAATAATGTTGTTGTACAGTACGATGTGAGAGCGTTGTAAACGGTGACTTGATAACATAATACCTTCTGGTACTGGATGCATAGGCGTCTAAAATACGGAGTAGTTGTAACGACCACCCCGTCCTCTGGATTTGTTCGGCGCTCCTCTTCCCCGGAGTTCTAGGGGAGACTGTCCGGGCGGGACTTATGGACTTACGTTTTATGTTATTTTGCCTTTTATGTACGACTTATGTTAGCAGGACAGTTCTTTAGTTCGGGGTTGTGGTTTACATTTATGTTTGTTAAGCCCTATTATTGAGCCTGTATTCCAGGCACATGTTTAGTTATGTAGAGCACTTGCTATATCTATGCTTGTTATGCCAGCAGGTGCATTTCATTGACGCTCATCAAGTGTGTATATAATCCTGCCTTGTATTCCCATCCTTGTCGGATATTGTCCTGGAGTGTACGTTTTGTATGAGTACGTATTGTATTCTGTATTATCTACAGTCCTTTTGGAATAAATTCCATTTCGTTGGCACTGCACCTGCTTCCTGATCTTATACGCTACAGTAGTGCTGTATGTGCTATCGCCGGTGGCAACTAACGTGACTTTTTTAATTAAATTCAGACAGTAACTATTTCATAGGTTAAATTAAAATACTATTGCTGGAAAGCACCTGGATGCAAGTTCATCAATCTACTAGGCATTGAAGCGTCCCTCCCTCCCGCTTGCTGGAGCAGTGCTGTGCTTTTGTTTATTTTTATTAAGACAGTGCAAATATACAAGTAATGTATAATGTTAAAAACAAATTAGCAAAACAGTAATATCATATGTACATACACAATATATGTATATACACTCACCTAAAGGATTATCAGGTACAACCGTTCAATTTCTCCTTAATGCAATGATCTACTCAACCAATCACATGGCAGTTGCTTCAATGTATTTAGGGCTGTGGTCCTGGTCAAGACAATCTCCTGAACTCCAAACTGAATGTCAGAATGGGAAAGAAAGGTGATTTAGGCAATTTTGAGCGTGGCATGGTTGTTGGTGCCAGACCTGTGGGCGAAAATGCCTTGTTGATGCTAGAGGTCAGAGGAGAATGGGCCGACTGCTTCAAGCTGATAGAAGGGCAAATTTGACTGAAATAACCACTCATTACAACCGAGGTATGCAGCAAAGCATTTGTGAAGCCACAACATGCACAACCTTGAGGCGGATGGGCTACAACAGCAGAAGACCCCACCGGGTACCACTCATCTCCACTACAAATAGGAAAAAGAGGCTACAATTTGCAAGAGCACACCAAAATTGGACAGTTGAAGACAGGAAAAATGTTGCCTGGTCTGACGATGGACATGGTCTGCCTGGTCTGACGATTTCTGTTGAGACATTCAGATGGTAGAGTCAGAATTTGGCGTAAACAGAAGGAGAACATGCATCCATCATGTCTTGTTACCACTGTGCAGGCTTGTGGCGTGGTGTAATGGTTTGGGAGATGTTTTCTTGGCAAGCTTTAGGCCATTTAGTGCCAACGTGGCATCGTTTAAATACCACGGCCTACCTGAGCATTGTTTCTGACCATGTCCATCCCTTTATGGCCACCATGTACCCATCCTCTGACAGCTACTTCTAGCAGGACAATGCACCATGTCACAAAGCTTGAATAATTTCAAATTGGTTTCTTGAACATGACAATGAGTTCACTGTACTAAAATGGCCCCCACAGTCACCAGATCTCAACCCAATAGAGCATCTTTGGGATGTGGTGGAACGGGAGCTTCATAATCACCAGCTGAAAGTGATTATGTAACAGGATCGACTCAGTCCCCAATCAGCACCAGGTGAGAGAGAGGAAGTCGCCACACACACACACAGTGAAACCCAAAAACAGAAACACCATGCACTCGCACTGAATATAACTAAAACGGATTACACAAACATATATATCTGTATTATATATATATATATATATATACACAATATATATATTTACACATTTAAAGAGTCTAATCTCAGTCCATGTCTATTCCAGCCCGCCCAGGGGATGTGACAATGACAATGTACAGGTAGTTACAGGTATTGAAATCAACAAAATGACAAGGGTGCCCAAATTTATGCACCTGTCTAATTTCGTTTTGATGCATATTGCTAATTTTCTGTTAATCCAATGAACCTCATTTCACTTATGAAATATTACTGTGTCTTTTAGTTATTTGATTAATCAAAATTAAATTGACAATCCAAACTTTTATTATTTGAATTATTTATAAATGAAAATCATGGAAATTGTCAGACTTTAAACTTTTGCATACAACTGTAAGTGGCAAGGGCCTTGATAATTTAATTCTGTGTGTTATAAGGTAACAGAGAAATCTCTGGCTTTTTCTCTTGGGACTGGATGTGATTGATACTATAAAGGTGCATTATTATGGTGGAATCCTATTTGACGAGTACGTGAACAAGTTCAAGAAAGAGCAAAAACATTGCACATACTGTAGGAGGGCATATGTCTTCACAAAAAGAGGCATCCTAGAGGGAACATCACAACTTTTCCATTGGAACGGTGCCCATTAGGGCACTGCATCATGTTTTGGTGTCTTTTTGACATGGCAGTTAGATGTTAATCTCCAAGTGTTTTGTCAAAAATTCTTGTGTGTTGAGTTTTGACAGGATGAGCCGAATTTTGCATTTTGTCTGTTAACAATTGGTTAACATAATGTAATGTATAATATGATATATAATGGGATATAAATGGTTAACAAAAATGTATGTGTATACCGTAATTCCTCAAATAAAAACCGGTAGTCAATTAAACGCCGGGCCTGATAGTGGCCGGGGGCGTGGTCAACACGGTCAAATATAGGCCGTTCTTAAATAAAGGCCGGGGGAATATTACGTGTGGATAATCTCATATAGGTGCCTTTCATATAATGTGCATTCCAGTTAAGCGTAATGTACATTTCTATCACTTTAATAGATTCAACAATATATTCATGCTATTTTTGGATTATGGTACTTCTGCTCCTGCGAACTGCCGCTCTGTAGGTTTTTGTTCCAAACTTAATTTAGCACAAGTTACGCTACTCACTACCAGGTTGAAACGTTAACTCAGGGTAGTCGCAACTCGGGTTGGACGGAACATTTACGGAATGCCAGCTTGCGGGAGCAGGAAATAGTATCACTAAGTATAATTGTCCTACTGGTATTTCAGTCAATGCGGCTGTACGTTTTACTCAGCTTGGTGTTGTTTGTATTAACATACAGGTAGATGGCAGTAACTTCATTGGAAATAACATGGCTCCCATTCAGTGCAAGCGATTGAATCTTCAACAACTTTTTTCAACTACAGATGGGATTTGGAACGGTTACAAGAAGTGTTGAGATTGCGATAACAATGTCATGCAGCAATAAAAGGCAAACTAGAACAAGGATTTACACAAACATAGAGCCAATTATACTTACCAAACAGAGGGAATCAGAAATAAAGGCCTGCCTCTAACAAAAGCCTGCTACAAATAAAAGCCGGTTGCCTTCTGCAGTAGAGGTAAATAAAGGCCCCGGTCTTTATTTGAGGAATTACGGTATATTACATTTCAATTGAAAATACATCTGTGGTATGTGTATGTAGTTGGAAAATTCCAATTAAAGTGAGCAAATGGGGTGATGTCATTTCAGCCAATCAGGTTTTGCCAAGAATAGTAGGGTACCTATACATACTTTTTTTTTCTCCTTTTCCACAAGAACGGAGATTGGAGTGAAGAGGTTAACAGCATGAAGATAATTAGCCTGTTGATTGAGAGATTTGGAAATTGGTAGAGGTCTTGCAGTTTAATTATTTTTCGTACAGTTAATATCCACGACGTATTGAATTTATGTGCAGTGTTTGCACACACCTTCTGGAACGTCATTCCACGGTTATTGAGCCGGTGGGCAGACTGGGTTAAAGTTTTTCTTGCTGTTACCCTCAATTTAATTCGACAAGGTAAACCATCTACACTGTGAATCCAATTACATATTTCGGTTTCCTTACATGTATCAAGTTATTTTATGCAGTACAATGTGCAAATGTTTAGTTGGGTTGCTTTTATTTCTTTAGCTAGCTTGGAGACATCCGTGGTGGAGCTGGGCGCAGCCATAAAGTGCTTGTCTAGTTGCTACATGGAATCGGTGAGGAAATGTGTTCATTATGATTCCAGTGACAATCAGTGTTGGAGAACGTTACTTTAAAAAGTAAAACTAGTTACTTTACTTAGTTACTTCTCCAAAATGTAACTATGTTACCTTCTGCGTTACTTTTTATTGAAAGTAACTACGTTACGTTACTGCTTTCTATTTATTGAAAGTAACTAATTAGACTACTTTAAGTTACTTTAAAAAATGATTTTTACATATGCTTTTTGGTGTGTCTAGGTTTTTTATCATACAATACTCATTGGACAAAAAAGTATCAATTCATTAACCTTCCCAAACATTTAAACAATTTGAATCAATTTTAATGGTAAGTTGATTAGGAAATAACTGTCATTAATCCACATGGACGAAACACTCCTCATAATTTACATTGGCATTATTTTATCAGCGGAACCCCCTCTTTCCAACCATATTGGTACCATGTTGGTTTTGTGTAGGATGATGTCCTACATCATTGCAGCATTGCTATTTTGTCATTTTCACTTCCTACTTCCTGTCTGTAATGTGTTTAGTAAAAAAGGCAAAAGTCAAAAAAACATGACCAACTTTGAGGCACGATAGCTTTCTTCATCTTTACAACGTTACCAAGCTTTAGTTGCTAGCATATACGGTTCGCGAGATAATCGCGATACAATCGCGGGAGACTGTGGAGGTTAAAAACGCCTCGCAGGCCAGATCAAAGGACCCGGTGGAGCGCATCTGGCCCGCGGGCCGTAGTTTGCCCACCTCTGGTCTAAAGGGTACAGTTTAGATCTGTTGGCTGGCAGAATTATAAGCATTCTGAATGTGTGTTTACTGGCACAAATACACACGTTCCGAGTGCATGTCACTTGAATCCTTGCGCACCTTATGTAGCCTACTGTATGTTAAAAACTTCCATAAAGTGCGTTCTCATCGCCTGTTAAAGCACATTGGACATTTTCTGTAACATTATGCACGTTTTCAACGCATGTTTATTGGAATATTAGGGGAAAATATAATTTGAAAATAACATACCTCCACTCCTTGTAGACCCCATAGTAGAAAAAAGCAATTTCGGTCCAAAACATTTGAGTGAGACGAACGATGACAAGCTTTCCATTATATTCCCACTCGACAGGTGCTTGCACGTGACGCAAAGCTCACTGGAGACATTTATTTATTCTTCCTGTTTTTGATAGTTTTGAAGTAATGTGAATATTTCCAGCTGTTAAAATGTAGGCTATAAATTCTTCCATTTTGCTAACCTCCAATCTGCATAACTCTGCGCATGATCTCTCCTCTTTTTGATTGGCGTGGAGGTGCACTAATGAAATACGAATTAAAAAACAAAACGACAACGGATAATAAATTATTATATTGAGTTCTAAAACAGAAAAGGTGATAATATAACGTAAAAAAATGTAAATGTAACTAATTTTCTCATTATAAATGTAACTAGTAACTAATTACTTGAATTTTGATAGTAACGCGTTAGGTTACTTTTTTTTAAAGTAGTCTGACTAGTGTACTTAGTAACGCGTCATACCCAACGCCTGGTGACAATGCTGTAATTACTAAAGTAATGTTGTTAATTTTCTTGGTAAATGTATAACTTGTACACTGTAAAACACATGAAGTTTTACTATAGATGTTATAATGCTATTATTTACTCCTGTTAAGTACTGATAGATTTTACTGAATTGATGCAATTGATATTCATGATGTTTTACTGGCTCTGTCTGTCGACAGGTCAGGTTTTTTGTTGTTGTTTTTTCTTTTAAGGAGTGTTTCACACTACAATTGATGGCGAGCGATCCCTCCAGGAGACTGGAAGAGTTTTGATTTAAATCATCTACACTGCATCTTTTGCTGTGGTAGGACAGTTGCTAATATAAATTTCAATGCAACCCACTGGGGAGCAGTTAACATATATATATTTTGTTTTTATACCTGGACTGCACACATACATTGGGTTACCAGTTCAATGCAATTGATATTGTATGGTTTCTCCATTCAACGTATATATATGATTTGACATGTTGAATGTTTATTTTTTGTGAACACTGAACTTGAAACTGAATTTTGATTTTGAAAACTTGATGTTTATGATGATACAATTAAGTTAGAAGGGTGCACCCAAATATAGAATAAGAGACTAGTCCATTTTTTCAAGGTAACTGTGACACTCAATTGATATTTTGTGATTGTATGTGGATCCATTTAATATTTCCTATAAATATATAAAGCCGGCTTTCTTTAAACTAAAGTACTGTTGTTTTGAGCATCTCTGTGCTCCAGCAGCCCGAACCTTCTAACTATTTCTGGTCAGATAGTTATTATACCTTAGGATACAGTATAGGCTACATACTAAAGTGGCGAGCCAGCCAGGAGCAAAGTTGTATACTCTTTACCGGTCCTCCCTGCAGTTATTTTAACCAGCAATCCGTTTAAACCTAAGTCCTGCATAATGGAGATTGGAATTTTAATTCACTCTTTAATTACAAACTCAGTAATTATCAGTGGGCTACTGCAAACTGATTCTGATGATGAAGTGTCTACCTACCTTGGGAAACATGGGTCCATTAATCGCTATGTCTGTGTGGATGACCCTAATTCAGAATGTCATCAGCATATGATACTAGAGTTCACATATGGCAGTGCCATGGAAACATTAGGGCCTTTATTTCCATTAAAGCTTACAAGCTCAACAACTAGTGATGTGGTTTATGAGGTCAAAAGTCTGGTAGACGTATACTCACGTGAGGCCTCCGTCAAGGCCACCAAATCATACCGGGATGAGCTTCAAGCAATAGCTAAATTGAGTGGAAAGCCATTGGAACAAATCCTTCGAGAAGAAATGGCTAGCCTTGCTGTGCCTCCCATTGCTTCTCCACCTCATCGCCTCCTCAATTAAGGCACATACAGGATGATCCCAAGTCTGGGAATGTCTCTGATTTCATAGCCCCACAACCTTCTCCAGTATCAGTTCAGTCTTCTACCTTTATTTCAAACAAAAACCTGATCGATTCCACCTCATCATTGGCTCCACCATTGATGAATAATGCCAAGTCTCTACCCACACTGGGGATAGATGATATCCATCCACCTGATGATCAGCGAGTTGTGGTGGAACATACTGTGCACAGAAGTGAGGCTGCATCACACTTCTCAGCACCCAGTAGACTTAGAGCATTTTCGGGCAGAAGTCCCCGGCCCAATAATGAAATAGATTATGAAACATTGCACACTAGTGTTGGAGTTCTCATGAATGACCCTGGTGTGTCTGATTTGCATTGCACTTAGGGAATAATTGATAGTCTCCTTCCTCCAGCTTCTGAGTTCACTAAGCACTTAGGCCCAAAGGCGTTGCCTTCTAGCTATCTTGAGATTCTTGACTCTGCATATGGAGCAGTTGAAGATGGTGATTAACTCTTTGCACGATTTATGAATACATTACTGAATGATGAGGCGCGGAGGCCTGTGTGCTGAAGAATTTGACAGACAACTCTTGAAACAATTTTGTCGTGGCTGCTGGGATAATTTCTTGCTAACTGACCTTCAGCTAGAGCAAAAGAAGAAGCGTCCCCCTCCTTTTGCAAAGCTCTTGTTGCTCTTAAGGACCGAAGAGTATAAACAAGGAACAAAGGTGAATAGAATTCAAACAACATTTGGGCTCCATAAAACCTGCTTCAGGGTTCAACAAGCATTGTGCTATGTCTCAACTAATAACAGCAGATGCTGTGAATGATTCCAAACCCTTTGTGGAGTTAGAAGCCCTAAAGAGACAAATCGCTAATATTAGCTCTTAGCTTAATAACATGACAAGCCAACGTCCCAAGCAGAAGAAGACAAGAGACCATTCAGCCGGTGTTAAGATCGATATGCAGGCAGTGAAGAAGGAAATAAAAACCCAAAGCCCATCAGTAAAAACAAACAGTAGACCACGCCCATGGTACTGTTTCCAGTGTGGAGAGGATAGTCATATAATTTCAGCTTGCGAGAATGATCCAAGCCCCTCTCTTGTGGTATTCAAAAGGAAGCAGCTGAGGGAAAAGCAATGTCAGTGGGACATGTTTAATGCACCTGACAAGGATCAGAATTTAAACTGAAAGATGCTCCTATCAAGGGACAGATTGGAGCGTCATCTGACATGACCAGTATCATAAGTGAACAAACCGTTTCAAAGAAGGTGCAAGTTAAAAAGCAGTCAGTCAGAAGTCCACCTGACATAACCAGTTCCAAACATAAACAAACAGTTTTCAAGAGAAAGGAAGGTAGAGAGCAGTCAGTCAGACTACTTCCAAATGGCCTAGTTGGGACCAGGGGTGGATCTACAGGGGGGCAAGGGGGGGGCAGGTGCCCCCTCACTCTAGAGCAGGGGTGTCAAACCAGATCCACAAAGGGCCTAGTGTCTGCAGGTTTTCGCTTTTACCTTGTACCTGAATGATTGAATGTCCCTAATTGGTTAGGATCTCGCCTCACCTGGCAGTCTACATCTTAATTGGGCTCTAATTGAAAGGAAAGAACAAAAACCAGCATACACTCGGCCCTCCGTGGAACCGGTTTGACACCTGTGCTCTAGAGCCTTGCTCCCCCAGCTGCCCCCCTAACTTTGGTGATCCAAAAACTGTACTTGTTAAAACAAACTGCCACTATGTCCACAAGCTTCTCAAAACATTGAACTAAACAATACATTTTCCAAAAGTGAACAATTACATTTTTATTTTATTCTTAGCCCCCTGCCCCTCAAATACTTAGCTACGTAATGTCCTTGATTCAAACGTGCGAGCGACGTTTGCTCAGTCTGGCTCACACTTGTGATTGCCGTTTCGATTATTTTCAGCAGTGGTGTAAAGTAACTAAATATTTATACCTATTATTATTATATTAATATTAATACTTAATATTAATATTAGTACTCACTGTACTTAAGTATTTTTTTCATGTATTTGTACTTTACTTATGTAGTATGTATCTTTCTGCCAACTTTGTACTTTTACTTTTTATTACTACATTTTATTACAACAATTGATACTTTTACTTCTTTACATTTTCCAAAACACAGTCGTTTCTCGCTACAAAATTAAGAAAATTACTCGTATTAGAGGAAATGCGCAAACAAATGATTTACTAATCTCTGTTAAGTCACATTTAATATTGAGCAAATCAATGTGAAACCCCATCCACCAAGAACAGTAGTGTCCCAGCAAACAATATTACGTTGTGACGACGTCACGTGCTGGTCAGTTTTCGTCACCCTTACGTTAGCATATGACGTTGCCACAACCGGCAAAGTGAAACCCCCAGAAAGGTCGCTACGACGTCGCCAACTAACGTTTTCATTACGTCACCAGTAGGTCGGGACAACGTTTTCAAATGAAAGTCGCCAATTCGTTGTTGACTAACTTTTCACAGTACGTCGGCATTACATCGGCATTACGTCGGCATTACGTCGCGACCACGTTATGTAATTAAGGTCGCCGATTCGTCATTTGACGACTTTTGGCAGTACGTCGGCATTACGACCACTGTACGTCACGACCACGTTGTAATTAAGGTCGTCGATTAGTCATTGGATTACTTTTAGCAATATTCATTCATTCTGCAGTGGATTTATTGACATCCATTTATACTATAGCAATTATACCTGCCACTTCTGGTTCACAGCAGCAACAATTGTGGTTCTTGTTCAGAACTTCAGAATTGACAGTTGTTTCAACTACCATTGCTATTCAAATCTTGATATTACACTCAAAAACAGTTGTAATACTGAGGTAAATATTCTTTGTAAACACACGTTAATACACATAACTGAAAATAACCGTTTTGCTAATGTTATTGATAAAATACACACTGCTCTTCATAATATGAACACGACACGTATCACTAGCATATAATTGTTAAAAAAGTTACATAAAAAATTACTTAAAATATGTTCAGCAATATACAGCATACAAAATCAATCTGTTTCTGTAGATGACTGATTTGGAACCACTTCTGGGACTGCCAATTCTGGGCCCGACCACACCTAGACAAACAATTTAACCATAAATTCAGTGAACAGGCCTTGAAGATTTAAAGTCAACCAAGAAAGTAAATGTTAAGCATCTTGCAAGAGTAACTATACTAAATAACAGTCACTTCCCACAGTCTTAAGTGAAATGCTCACAAAAAAAGTGTATATTTGTACCTGTCTTTTGCTGTGAGCTGGTGCATGTTTGAGGACATTTGTAATTAGGTCCTCCACAGCCTTGTCTTCCAAACCAGGTTGGCTCCTCATGATAGCCCCTTTTGTGTAGAATAAAAAACACAAATGTTCTTTAAAATTCTAGTGTAACTAGAAACCATTCAGACAAGCATAAAAGCATTGTTTGTTCTGTGGAACATCCACATATTACCAAAAGTAACTTTGATATTGAACTCACGTTTGATAACCAGGTACTCTGCTGTGTTCAGCATAGTCTTTTTCCCCTTCTTCCCATGAAGACTGTAGTGCTTCCAGACATTGCTTGAAGCGACGGCCCTCATGATTCGCCTAGTAGTCTTACCCGGGTTGGCACCACCAATCAGACTGAGAAGGTGTGTCTACAGAGGTAATACAGAAAATTTGAAATGCTGTTGGGAAAAAATATTCAGCTCTACATAAAACATATCTTTGTATGTTACCCACCAATCTCTTTTTGTAGTCCGGATGCTCTTTTAGTGTTGCCTCCAAGACAGCAAGATCCTCTAGTGTCCGGGCCACATCTAGATCTATTGGGGCCCCAGACCCTGTCTGGCTTCTCCCAACTGGCTAAACTGACGTAAAATCTCCTGCTGGATGGCTGTCAGTGCATCCAGGCGTTGCATCACAACACTAAGCGTCTCTATTTCAGAAGCACAAAATGTTTCAAAGACGTATTAAAATGAAGGTCAGAAATGTACAAAGTGGGAAGATAACTGCATTGTGTTATTACGGCTAAAATTTTCCGACAATAACAATCAACATACCTTGTATTAATGCAATCGATTGCAATATGCCAGAGTCTGACACTGTTGTTGAGCCACTGGCAGTGTCTGTGTGCGCACATGCAAAACAAAATACAAGCTGTTAAGTTCTACACATAGGTTTGGAAATTGTCATCATGCACTATTTGGAATGTCAGAAAACAAGATTTACAAAAGTTTAAATCACTAGGCTATTTTCCCTGTGCGTTGCCATGTTGATAACTAATACTTAAAATGAATACAATAACATTCTAAGATGTTCAAAGTCTGATTAAACCAAAACGATA
Organism: Umbra pygmaea; assembly: GCA_016801145.1. Classification (NCBI taxonomy): domain Eukaryota; kingdom Metazoa; phylum Chordata; class Actinopteri; order Esociformes; family Umbridae; genus Umbra; species Umbra pygmaea. Next base: position 12,206 of record JACXGM010029289.1, read on the forward strand.
AAGATACAATCATACCATCAGACATCTCAAAAGTTGTTGTTGAGGGTCCAGCCATAAAGTCAATGGGACTTGGTGTATCAAGGTCTGTGTACACAAAATAAACAAATGTTTAAACATAAGGTATATTTTAATATACATCTGCACAATTTGGCAATGCGCTTACAACAATTGTTAACTTACTGGTCATGGTTTCCATCAGAGGAAAGGTGCAAATGGGAAGTGGAGGTAGTGTAGGTCCTGTGGTCATTTTATGAACGAGGTTCTTCACAGTGGATTTCTCTGGTGGTCCATGGGCCAAATCTAGATTATACATATTACCAATATACTTTGGTTAATCATTAGTTTAAGGGCCCTTGTCTAAAAATGTCATGCTAGTGATTTTCATATAGATGACAGTCTTGTAAAGCATGAGCTGTTTGAGAAATATTGACAAATTTAATATCATACCTTTGGACTTCTTGCTTTTGCCAAGAGACTGTTCCACAAAGTTTTCATCTAAAAAGCAAACAATACACTACAGTCAACAAACCAGTCAGGGATACAGCGTGTAATAAATAACTACATGGAAATGTAAATGCCCTCATCGCTGCTGAATGCAAACTTCGATGGCCTTTTAGATGTCCTTTTGGCCAGCAAAGTCTCCTCCTCAGCACTTTCCACATTTGACATTGATTCTGCCTTCCTTAACCACCTTTGTGCCTGGTTAAAGTCATCTACAAAGAAATGTGAGCAGTAGGGGAAGTACAAACAATATTGGATTAGTTCAAACATTTCATAAGCATTCAACATGATGCAATGCATTTTGCTTTATTAGCAGCAGTTAAACAATGTACTTAAGCATGCACACAAAAAGTAATACATCTAAACACCCTGACTCTCCTTGAAATCCAGGTGGCAGGATCCGGCTGTTCTTGTTTCCGTGCTCTGGTTGTCGAGTTGATTCACAGGGTGAGCATCCGGTTTCACAAATTGAGGCAAATGAGGAAGTGCCTTAAACCTGCATTCTATCTGAATTCCGCTGGGGGCGATGTGTCTGGTTGCAAAAGAGCTTGGATTCTGTATAAGTCTATGAGAAATCGAGCCACTTCTCACTTGGATTTATTACTTTAGTAAACACTTTTAAAATGAGCATATGGTCTCAATCGCTAGATATAAGCCTCCTTTAAAAATGAATAATGTTCGTTTTTTTTATTATGGTCTCGTTGATTTTAAAACTGGCGATAAAGCAAAGGGACGTTTAGGGTGTGGCTATGATGTGATTGACATTTTGCGGCCTGTCTGTCAATGACAGAGGTTTTTTTTTTTTTTTTTGGGGGGGGAAAGGTCAGCTTCAGTATTTGACAACATGGTTGTCATTGTTCTATATTGTGCATCATTTCCAATCCCACAGTGTTTTTTTATTTTTATTATTATTATTATTGCCCCTACACTCCACACCCATCCCAACCCTTACGTACCGTGACCAAATGTTGAAAGCAATTACCTATGCCATTTTAATATTATCTCTAGCTTATACAA